>CAUYQU010103418.1:0-104951 GCA_963574635.1 Cheracebus regulus
GATTGGGTTCCAGGGAGTTCTGGAAGCCCCGCTCAGTGATGGCAGAGACCCCTGATGTGCTCGGGAGGATTAGCTCAGCGACCCACTGACCCCGGGCAATTAGGAGCCTTGGCTGGGACTGTGAGCTCTCCCTAGGAGGACCCCATAATCACCCTGGGGTGCCCCACTGCAGACCCACGAGGCACTGGCTGTGCGTAGTGTGTCCTGGCATCCAGCTAGTTCCCAGAACCGGGGACCCAGGCCAGCACTCCTTTCTCCTCGTCCTCTGTGGTTCTTTTTCCTACTCTCTGTGCTGATTTGGAAAGTTCTGATTCACATTTGCATGCAAAGACCCATTTAGTTTTCCTTTGGCTTTTATTTTTCAATTTTTGATTATTTTTGAGGCAGGGTCTCACTCTCGCTCAGGCCAGAGTGCGGTGGTGCAGTCCTAGCTCAGTTGAGCCTTGAACTCCTGGGCTGAAGCGATCCTCCCGTCCCAGCCTCCTGAGTAGCGGGGACTACAGGGGTTTACCACCACTCAGCTAATTTTTAAAATATTTTTTAGTGACTGGGGTCTCAGTCTATTACCCACACTGATCGCAGACTCTTGGCCTCAAGTGGCCCGCCTGACTCAGCCTTCCAAAGCGTTGGGATTACAGGCGTGAGCCCCTGCACCTGGCCTTCTTCGTTTTTTTACTTGAGAGCAAAAGAAGTTTCCTCAACTGGGCTGCTTTCTTTTTCCCAGGAATTTCCCGATAACCGCGGCAGATGTCCCCCCGCCACCTTTTTTTTTTTTTTTTCTTGAGATGGAGTTTTGTTCTTGTTGCTCAGGCTGGAGTGCAATGGCATGACCTCGGCTCACTGCAACCTCTGCTTCCCAGGTTCAAGTGATGCTCCTGCCTCAGCCTCTTGAGTAGCTGGGATTACAGGTGCCCACCACCATGCCGGCTAATTGTTTGTATTTTTAGTAGAGATGGGGTTTCACTATGTTGACCAGGCTGGTCTCGAACTCCTGACCTCAGATGATCCATCTGCCTCGGCCTCCGAAAGTGCTGGGATTATAGGTGTGAGCCACTGCACCCGGCCTGCAGATGCCTTCTGATAAATCTGTGCCAGGCATGGTGATCTGAGTTGCAGTGGGTGAGAAAAAAACAATTCACAACAGAAGCCTGATGTCAGCTAGCTAGTTATCTTTTTTCCTTTCCTTCCCTCTCTCCCTCCCTGTCTGCCTCTCTCTCTCTCTCTCTCTCTCCTCGCTCTGTCACCCAGGCTAGACTCCTGGCCTCAAGTGATCCTCCCACCTTAGTCTTCCAAGGAGCTGGGACTACAGATGCAACCACCATGCCCAGCTAATTTTTTGATTTTTATTTTTTGTAGAGATGAGGTCTCACTATGTTGCCCAGGCTGGTCTTGAACTCCTGTCCTCAAGTGATCCTCCCACCTCAGCCTCCCACAGTACTGGGGTTCCAAGCATGAGCCACCGTGCCCAGCCTTGTGTGACTTTTAAAAGGATTTCATCACAGCATAGTATGGGAGTGTTCATTAACTGCATTTTGTCTCTTTTCCTCTTTTTGATGGATTAAAAATGACCCATGTGTGTTCCTGCTGAAAAGGACCCTGGAGATTATCCGAACACCCCCCTCACACACACACTCCCTGCTCCACACACACAGCACAGCAGCTCTGGCCAAGTCACAGCCTCCAGAGCACCCTCCCCCTTGCACAGTGCTTCCTCAACAACCCAGCCTGGGAACATTCCCAGAAGGGGCCAGGAAGCAGCTCACTCAGCAGATGTTTGGTGATTTCGGAAAACAAAAGGGTCGGCGGGTCACGTCCATCAGCTCCCTAAAGAGTCCTCCGGGACCGTGCCTGCTGTGCGGCTTGGCACGGCCCACATCACGACGGCACGGACTTTCCATCTTTACTGTCCTTTTCATCACTTCTGCAGGGGGATACCTCAACTTACAAACTACGTAAATATTTTCGTTTTGGCATCAAACTTTCCCCTGGGGAGCTGGAAAGCCCAGCTGGGGTCTTTCCGTCTCTGGCCTCCGGGTCCAGGGCTGAACTGTGATAGGAGCATTTGTACCAGACCCCCGGAGTTGCAGCAAGAGGTACTGTCAGGCTACAGGGACATGAGGCTCTTAGGACTGTCACCCTCCACATCTGGTGCGAGAGACCACAGGATGGGAAAAGGCAGATACGCGGAGTTCGGAGGCAGATTAGTGGGCTTTGGCAGTTGCTGAACCAAAGTACACCTGCAGTCATAAAGCCAGTTAAGATGGGAATGTGCTGGGTGCCATGGCTCACACCTGTAATCCCAGCACTTTGGGAGGCCGAGGCAGGCGATTGAGGTCAGGAGATTGAGACCATCCTGGCCAACATGGTGAAACCCCGTGTCTACTAAAAAAAAAAAAAAAGACACAAATTAGCTGGGCAGGATGTCACATGCCTGTAATCCCAGCTACTCGGGAGGCTGAGGCAGGAAAATTGCTTGAACCAGGGAGTCGGAGGTTGCAGTGAGCCAAGATCACGCCACTGCACTCTAGCCTGGCAACAGAGCGAGACTCCATCTCAAAAAAAAAAAGAAAAAAGAAAAAAAAAAAAAGAAAGGCTGGGAATGGTGGCTCACACCTGTAATCCCAGTACTTTGGGAGGCTGAGGCAGGTGAATCACTTAAGGCCAGGAATTTGAGACCAGCCTGGCCAACATGGTGAAACTCTGTCTCTAATAAAAATACAAAAATTAACTGGTGTGGTGGTGAGCGCCTGTGATCTCAGCTACTCAGGAGGCTGAGGCACGAGAATCGTCTGAACCTGGGAGGCAGAGGTTGCAGTGAGCCAAGATTGCACCATTGCACTCCAGCCTGGGCGACGGAACGAGATTCCATCTCAAAAAAAGAAAAAGAGAGCTGTGTCCAGTGCTTCTTATAAATCAAAAGCAGCACACGACTAGAACATACAATTAAGGAAATTGTCTATCATTGGTAACGTGTATGAAATCAGTTTCAGGGAAGTAACAGGAGGTAGAGAAACAGCCTGATTGGAAAGGAATGGAGAACAGGAGAAGAGAAATTGGAGAACTTAAGACCAATATCAGGAAAATAAAGCAGACCCATACAAAAACCAAATAAGGCTGGTGCAGTGGCTCATGCCTGTTAATCCTGGCACTTAGGGAGGCTCAGGAGGGAGGGCCGCTTGAGCCCTGGCATTTGAGGACCCCCTGCACTTGGGAGCTGTGTATACCTAACCACCCCACCTAGCTAGACCCTGTCTTTACAAAAATATATCTAGGGCAACATAGCTAAACCCTGTCTTTACAAAAACCATAAAATTTGCCTGGTGTGGTGGTGCTCACCTGGAGTCCCAGCTACTTGGGAGGCTGAGGTGGGAGAATCACTTGAGCCCGGGAGATGAAGGCTGCAGTGAGCTATGATCATGCCCCTGCACTCCAGCCTGGGCGACAGTGAGACCCTATCTGAAAAACAAAACCAAACCCCCAAAATCATGATGCCAAGTGGAAGAGGCTAGTCACAAAAGGCCACAGAGTGTGAGATTCCTTTGATTGGAAATGCCCAGAACTCCATAGAGGCCGGAAGCAGAAGAGTGGCTGCCAGGGGCTTCGGGAGGGGGTGGGAGGAGTGACAGCTGATGGGGACAGGGTCTTCTTTTGGGAGGATAAAATCGTCTGGAATGAGATAGAAGTGATGATGGTTGCACAACTGTAAGTATACGAAAATCTAATGATCAAATAGATTTTAATCAATAGTAAATACCACAGTATTTACATACCACAAAGTTCACCCAATGAAAGTATAGTAAATCTATACTTTATAGCAAATCTATATTATAGTATATCTTTATAGTAAATCTGTACTATACTATAGTAAGTCTATATTTTCATTGGGTGAACTTTGTGGTATGTAAATTCTACCCCAATTATACTCCCCAAAAAAGATGGCTGGAGGAGGGGCAGTGTGAGGGCCCTCCAGAGCCAAAGATTATTGGAGCCGAGACAGGGGAGGGGCTGCTGGCTAGGGAGGCAGCAATGAGTCAGCCGGGCTCACAGGGCAATGAGAGGCCAAGTCCCGGGGTGGGACAGGGATGGCAGAAGCTGAGGGCTGGATGGGGACCTGGAGAGCTGAATGATGAGGGAGCCTCAGAAGCTTTGCATGAACAAGCGATGAGACAAATGTGTTCTCCTGCAAACCCCTGCCACCATGCCCCAGCCCTGGGAGCTGGCCCCTTCCACTCCCGGGCTGCCTGGCCCCAGTGTCCCTAGGCTGCTGTTTATGGAGCATTGACTAGGTCCACACTCAGGGCTGGCCTTACATTCCTGGGTTCCCATCCCCGCTGGTGCCCTGTGCAGTGAGCCCTGACGTCAGAGGTTCTAGAACACACCTGTTTAGAACTAATCTGCCGAAGTGCTGGGAGCCACTGAGGGCCGGGCTAGCCTCCAGCACCTGGTATGTTGGCCTGGGGGTGGTATCTGTAGACGCCTGTGATGGCAGGAAAGAAGGGGAGGAAGTGGTCACCTCCCCTGGGGGCTCTCTACACCTGTCCACCTTACCTGGGGGCTCTCTACGCCTGTCCATCTGCCCTGGGGGCTCTCTATGCCTTTCCACCTCCCCTGGGGGCTCTCTACGCCTGTCCACCTTCCTTGGGGCTTCTGTACCCCTGTACACCTCCCCTGGGGGCTGTGTACACCTGTCCACCTCCCCTGGGGGCTCTGTACGCCTGTCCACCTCACCTGTGGTCTCTGTACGCCTGTCCATCTGCCCTGGGGGCTCTCTACACCGGTCCACCTCACCTGGGGGCTCTCTATGCCTGTCCCCCTCCCCTGAGGTCTCTCTGCGCCTGTCCACCTCCCCTGTGGGCTCTCTACGCCTGTCCACCTCCCCTGGGGGCTCTCTACGCCTGTCCACCTCCCCTGGGGGCTCTCTACACCTATCCACCTCCCCTGGGGGCTCTCTACACCTGTTCACCTCCCCTGGGGGCTTTCTATGCCTGTCCACCTCACCTGGGGGCTCTCTATGCCTGTCCACCTCACCTGGGGGCTCTGTCCACCTCCCCTGTGGGCTCTCTAGACCTGTCCACCTCCCCTGGGGGCTCTCTACACCTGTCCACCTCCCCCGGGGGCTCTCTACGCCTGTCCACCTCCCCCGGGGGCATTCTACACCTGTCCACCTCACCTGGGGGCTTTCTACACCTGTCCACCTCACCTGGGGGCTTTCTACACCTGTCCACCTCACCTGGGGGCTTTCTATACCTGTCCACCTCACCTGGAGGATTTCTACACCTGTCCACCTCCCCTGGGGGCTCTGTATGCCTGTCCACCTCCCCTGGGGGATTTCTACGCCTGTCCACCTCACCTGGGGGATTTCTACGCCTGTCCGCCTCCCCTGGGGGATTTCTACATCTATCTCATCTAGGGGGCCTTGCACCTACCTTTGTTTCTTGTTTTTTTATTTTTATTTTTTTTTTATTTTGCATGCTCACAATATATTTTTATTTTATTATTATTTTTTTTTAGGGATGAGGTCTCACTATGTGCCCAGGCTGGTCTTGAACTCGTTGGCTCAAGTGATCCTCCCACCTCAGCCTCCCAAAGTGCTGGGCTTACAGGCATGAGTCACTTCACTGCGCTCAGCCCTGAAAGCTCATAATATAAAACCCATTGCGTAGGGTACAGGCGGGGCACCTACCTTTCTTATCTGGAGGGCCATGCCCCTGTCCACCCTACCCAGGGGCTGCCTACACCTCACCTCACCTGGTGCCTGTCTGTACTCATCACCACATTTGGGGGTTATCTATACCTGCCCACCTCACCTGGCGGGGGTACCCACCCCTCCACTTGGGGGTCCATGTTCCCATTAACCTCACCTGGGGGCTGTCTACACCTGTCTATCCATCTCACCTAGGGGGCTATGCACCCACCCACTTCATCTGAAGAGCTGTGTGCCTGTCTACCCTCCCCAGGGGCTGTCTACACCTGTTCACTTCACCTTGGGGGCTGTCTACACCTGTCTACCTCATTTGGGGGTTACCTATACCTGCCTACCTCACCTTGGCAGGCCATGTACCCACTCAGCTCACCTGAGGGCCAGTGTGCCTGCTCACCTCACCCGGGGCTGTCTACACCTGGGTTGGACAGGCTATTGGCCGAAGTGGCCGTCCCCAGGCTTAGCTCCAGTAAACAGAGGCCTCCTGTGAGGCTGGACAAGGCCACCCACAGGGGGTAGAGGGTGGTGAGCCCCTCCCCAGCCCCCAGCGTGTGCTTGGAGCTGCTTGCAGCCTGGTGGCTCCTCAGCTTCTGCCTGGGCCAGGTCGTGTCCCGGAACATTTCTGGCACTGAGCTGGCGTCTTCTCCAAGACAGACGCTGCTGGCAGAGCCAAGGCAGGCCAGGGCGTTCACGGTGGCGCTTTTATTTCCAGCCTGCTTTCCAGGTGCCTGCTCAGGGCTGAATCGTGTCCTGGCCTCAGTTTTCGTTTCTTTCTTTTTTTTTTTTTTTTGAGACAGAGTCTTGCTCTGTCACCCAGGTTGGAGTGCAGTGGCGCGATCTCAGCTCAGCGCACCCTCTGCTTCCCAGGTTCAAGCGATTCTCCTGCCTCAACCTCCCAAGTAGCTGGGACCACAGGTGCCTGCCACCACGCCCAGCCAGTTTTTTGTATTTTAGTAGAGACAGGGTTTCACTGTGTTGGCCAGGATGGTCTTGATCTCCTGACCTCATAATTCGCCCTCTTTGGCCTCCAGAAGTGCTGGGATTACAGGTGTGAGCCACGGCGCCTAGCCTGGGCTTAAGTTGTCTTTTCTTTCTTTCTTTCTTTTTTTTTTTAAAACCGAATCTTGCTCTGTCACCCAGGCTGGAGTGCAGTGGCATGATTTGGGCTCACTGCAACCTCTGCCTCCCAGGTTCAAGCAATTCTCCTGCCTCAGCTTCCTGAGTAGCTGGGACTACAGGCACCCGCCACCACGCCTGGCTAATTTTTGTATTTTAAGTAGAGATGGGGTTTCACCATGTTGGCCAGGCTGGTCTCAAATTCCTGATCTCAGGTGATCCGCATGCCTCGGCCTCCCAAAGTGCTGGGATTACAGGCATGAGCCACCACGCCTGGCCAGGGCCTCGGTTTTCTTATCCCAGTGCCATCCGAGGTCGCATTCCTGCTCTCACATCACGGACGCCTCAAAGAAGGAATGGTAGGGTTCAGATGCAGCCTAAGAGGCAGGATACGGTGCCAGCCACCAGACCGCGGTTCCTGGGAGGGTCTGAATCCGGGCTGCGCCGAGGGCTTGGGTGCAGGTAGAAAGGGCTGCAGACGGCGTATCGACCCTCCTCCCCGGACAGACGCACACCCCTGCCCTGCTCCCTGCCCTCCACCTGTGCTCACCCTGTAGGGACACAGTGAGGTGGGTGAGTCTAGGTAGCTCCCAGGTGAGGTGGGTGGGGACATGGCCCCCAGGTGTGTATGGATAATTCCTAGGTGAGGTGGATGGGTAGACAGCCCCCAGGCAAGATGCACTGGTATAGACAGCCTCCAAGTGAGGTGGGCATGGCCCTCCAGGTGAGATGGGCAGGTGTAGACAGGGCGGGTGTAGACAGGGGCTGGTGGGTACAGATAGTGTCCAGGTGAGGTGGGCAGGGACAAGGACACTAAGTGAGCCAGGTCGGTATTGTGGGCATAGATAATTTTGAAGTAAGGTCGGTGGGTGATGGCCCTCAGGTGGGATGTGTAGGTATAGACAGACCCAAGGATGGACTGGTGTAGCCCCCAAGTGAGATGGGCAGACCTGACCCTCCAGGTGAGGTAGACAGGAACATGGTCCTCCAGGTGAGGTGGGCAGGTGTGGACACAGGCCCCAGGCAAGGTGGGCAGGTGTGAACAGCCCGCAGGTGAGCTGGGCAGGTGTGGACAGCCCCCAGGTGAGATGGCCAGGCACAGACAGGCCCCAGGTGACATAGACAGGTAGATGGCTTCCAGGTGAGGTGGGTGGAGACATGGCTCCCCAGGTGATCTGGGAAGCTGCAGACTTCCCAGATGCTTCACAAGCATGCATTTGGAGGCGCGGTCACCCAGCCGAGGGAGCACCCCAAAAGCGCTTCACCATGGCTAAGCTGCTAGAAGGAGCCCTTTTGGTGCAGAGGGCAGATCACTGACTGGCCTCCAAGGGCAGCCTTCAGGGGACGTCTGGGGCCGCCCCAGGAACAGAGGGGCTGCGGTGGTGCCTCAAGGCTGCCTGGGGCCGGATGATCACAGGACATGGTCTTTGCTTGGGCTCAGCGTCCAGGCAGGACAGAGCCACTCAATGTGGTTGAGGCAAAAACTCAGGCAATTCGGGTTTTAGGGAAGTGATTCTGGAGTTGTGAGGCTGAAGCTTCTTCCTGGAAGTGCCATCAGAGCTTGGACCAGCTGTGAGTTCATCTCCAAGGAGCTGCACGTCCCCAAGGCCACCCTGATGCTGACCCTAGCGCCTACACACTGGTGCCGCCCGCCCAGGGACCATCTGCCCTGTGCTGTCCCCCAACGGCCTGTGTGCACTCCCTGCCCTGAGGACACAGCACAGGGTACTTGGGGCAAGGACAGGAACCTGGCTTGATCTCTGGTCCCTGAAACCACAGAGGGCCCATGGCACCCCGAGTCTCCTTTGCCTTCCTTCACGCCTGGTGCTACTTGGAGCAGGCACGAGCTCCTTCCTGCCACGGGGCTGTGTGGCACATTGCTTGTGCTCAGAGCAGTGTTTGGGGCAGCTGGCATCTCCAAACCCCAGAGAGGGCCGAGTCCAAGAGGTCAAGCCCAAGGGCACTTCAGATCACCTTGTCCCAGACAGACCTTTCCGATGCCTCTTCCTCCACGGAAGGTCTGGGTCCTGCATCCTGTTATCCTGCCCTAGCCCTTCTTATTTATTTATTTATTTATTTTTACGAGACAGACTCTTGCTCTGTCATCTAGACTGGAGTGCAGAGGTGCAATCATAGCTCATTGCAGCTTCAAACTCCTAGGTTCAAGCAATCCTCCTACCTCAGCCTCCTGAGTATCTGCAACTTGCTGGGGCAGATCACAGATGTCCCCCTAAAAGCCACCTTTGGAGGCTACTCAGAGCCACCACACACAGCTAATCTTTCTTTTCTTCTTTCCCTTTCTTTTTTTCTCTTTTTCTTTTTTCTTTCTCTGTCTTTTTTTGTTTTTTTTTTTTTCTGTCTGCTTCCTTCGTTCTTTCTTTCCTTCCTTTCTTCCTTCCTTCTTTCCTTTCTCTCCCTCTCTGTCTCTCTCCCCTTCCCCCTCTTTCTTTGAGACGGCATATCTCACCCAGGCTGGAATAAAGTGTGATCTCGGCTCACTGCAATCTCTGCCTCCCAGATTCAAGCGATTCTCCTGCCTCCGCCTCCCGAGTAGCTGGGATTACAGGCACCCGCCACCACGCCCGACAAATTTTTGTATTTTTGGTAGAGATGGGGTTTTGTCACATTGGCCAGGCTGGTCTCAAACTCCTGCCCTCAAGGGATCTGCCTGACTTGGCCTCCCAAAGGGCTGGAATTACAGGCGTGAGCCACCGCATCCAGTCAAATTTTTAAATTTTTTGTAGAGATAAAGTGTCACTATATTGCCCAGGCTGATCTGAAACTCTTGGCCTCAAGTGATCCTCCCACTTCGACCTCCCAACTTACTGAGATTATAGGTGTGAGCCACTGCGTCTGGCCCGGATTTTGTGTTTCAGTGTACATTTTTATTTTTATAAACAGATGAATAGTTGGTCCTGAAGTACGATGGGGTTAGGGGCGCTGAGCCCCCTTGCAATTGAAAATCCCTGCATAACTTTAGACTCCCCCAAAGCTTAACTGTTAATAGCGTACTGTTGACCAGAAGTCAACAGTTGATGTAAACAATCAATTAACACATATTTTATATCCTTTATGTATTATATATTGTGTTCTGACAAGCAAGGTAGAGAAAATAATAAACATGTTATTAAGAAAATCATTCCTGGCTGGGCGAGGTCGCTCACACCTATAATCTCAGCATTTGAGAGGCTGAGGTGGGCAGATCACTTGAGGTTAAGAGTTCGAGACCAGCCTGGCCAACATGGCAAAACCCCATCTCTACTAAAAATACAATAATTAGCCTGGTGCGGTAGCCTGTAATCCCAGCTACTTGGGAGGCTGAGGCACAAAAATCGCTTGAACCAGGGAGGCGGAGGTCGCAGTGAGCCAAGATGGCACCACTGCACTCCAGCCTGGGCAACAGAGCCAGACTATCTCAAAAAAACAAAAACAAGGCCAGGCACAGTGGCTCATGCCTCTAATCCCAGCACTTTGGGGCCAAGGTGGGTGGATCACGAGGTCAGGAGTTTGAGACCAGCCTGGCCAACATGAAGAAACCCCGCCTGCTGAAACCAGTTCAACCATAGAGACCCCAACCCAGGCAGCACTGAAAGAATTAAGAAACAGACACAAAGATAGAGTGCAAAAGCGGGGATCAGAGTAGGGCATCAGGGGTCTCACAGCCCTTCCAGCAGAGAGCCCGGAGCAGACTCTGACCCATGTATTTATTCTTCACATTCCGTGACAAGTTTACCAAGCAGATACTCTGGTTCTTTCACTGGTTAAAGGCAAACTAACCAGACAGCTAGTGTGTGTTAAATATAGGTTAAAAACAAACTAGAAAGCACTCTTTATGAGGGAACAAAGGGAAGTCATGTATCCTGTGTTCAAAGAACTAATTCATCTAGGGTGAGACATATTCATATTGGTAACTGATAACACTTTAAGCAGTTTTCTGCTTTGGGGGGTCGACTAGGTTTTCTTTGCCACTGCCCTCAGCAAACAATATGATATATCACACATTCAAAATTTGCTCTCTACACCTGTCTCTACTAAAAATACAAAAATTAGCTGGGCATGGTGGCAGGCACCTGTGATCCCAGCTACCTGGGAGACTGAGGCAGGAGAATCGCTTGAACCTGGGAGGCAGAGGTTGAAGCGAGCTGAGATCACACCACTGTACTCCAGCCTGGGCAACAGAGTGAGACATCATCTCAAAAAAAAAAAAAAAAAAAAAAGGAACCAGCTAGCTCCCTTCAGTTTCTTTGATGAAGGACCAATAATCATTCCTTCTAAAAGCTCCGCCTCTCAATACTACCACAATTCAGACTAAGTTTCAAGCTGAACTTGGGAGAGACACAAATATTCAAACCATAGAAAACTGACATACAATAAATTATACCTTTTTTTTTTGAGACGCAGTCTCACTGTCACCTAGGCTAGGGTGCAGTAGTGCCCACATAAACTGCGCCTGTTGAAAGTATTTATTTATTTATTTATTTTGAGATGGAGTTTTGCTCTTTTTGCCCAGACTGGCGTGTAATGGCGCAGTCTCGGCTCACTGCAACCTCCGCCTCCCAGGTTCTAGCATTCTCCTGCCTCGGCCTCCCGAGTAGCTGGGATTACAGGGATGTGCCACCAGGCCTGGCTAATTTTTGTTATTATTAGTAGAGATGGGGTTTCACCATGTTGGACAGGCTGGTCTTGAACTCCTGACCTCAGGTGATCCACCTGCCTCAGCCTCCCAAAGTGCTGGGACTACAGGCATGACTCACCGAGCCTGGAGACAGAGTCTCTCTCTGTTGCCACGCTGGAGTGCCGTGGTGCCATCTCAGCTCACTGCAACCTCCGCCTCCCAGGTTCAACCGATTCTCCTGCCTCAGCCTCCTCCCAAGTAGCTGGAATTACAGGTACCCACCACCAGGCCTGGCTAATTTTTTGTATTTTTAGTAGAGACGGGGTTTCCCCATGTTGGCCAGGCTGGTCTTGAACTTCTGACCTCAGGTGATCCATCTGCCTTGGCCTCCCAAAGTGCTGGGATTACAAACGCAAGCCACCATACCCAGCCATTTTTTGATTCTTCAGAGACAACGTCTTGCTATGTTGTCCAGGCTGGTCTTGAACTCCTGGCTCAAGCAATCCTCCTGCCTTGGCCTCCCAAAGTGCTGGGATTAGAGGCATGAGTCACTGCCTCTGGCTTAAACAAATGCTTTCCATAACCAGGCACTGTCCCAGTGAGTTGACACACACCATCTCTTTTCATCCCTAAAATACTCTGTGAGAACGTGTTGTGAATTCCACTTTATAGCTGAGGCGATTAAAAATTTCAGAGGGCTGCGCATGCTGGCTCACGCCTATAATCCCAGCATTTTGGGAGGCCTAGGTGGGAGGGTCACTTGAGGTCTGGAGTTTGAGACCAGTCTGGCCAACATGGTGAAACCCTGTCTTTACTACTAATAAAAAATAATAAAATTAGCTGGGCCTGGTGGCCCATGCCTGTAGTCCCAGCTACTTGGGAGTCTGAGGCACAGGAGTCGCTTCAACCCGGGAGGTGGAGGTTGCAGTGAGCTGAGATGCCACTGCACTCCAGCCTGGGTGATAGAGTGAGATTCTGTTTCAATCAATCAATGGCTCAGAGAAGTCAAGCAACTTCCTGCAGATCACACAGCTGGTAAGCGGAAGAATCAGGGTTTGAAGTTACATCTGGCTCCAACATTCACTGCACTGCCCCGATCAGCTTTCTCTCTGAGGTCCTGGCCACTGCAAGGAGGTTCAGGTTTCTCTGCAGCAAGATGCATTTTCTCCTGGCCACTTTTTCTCTTATTGTGATTAGACTCACATACCATGAAATTAACTATTTTATTTATTTATTTTTGAGAGTCAAGGCCTTGATCTGTTGCTCAGGCTGGAATACAGTGGCTCTATCTCTACTCACTACAGACTCAACCTCCTGGGTTCAAGAGATCTTCTTGCCTCATTCTCCCAAGAAGCTGGGAGTACGTAGATGTACACCACTAAGTCCTGATAATTCTTAAAAGTTTTTTTTACAGATGAGGGGGTCTCACTATGTTGCCCTGGCTGGTCTCGAGCTCCTGGGCTGAAGCAGTCCTTCCACTTTGGCCTCCCAAATTGCTGGGAGTACAGGTGTAAATAACCTTGCCGGGCCCAAAGTAATCTTTTGAAAGTGAACAATTCAGTGGCATTTAGTATACTCAAGGTCTTGGCCGGGCGCGGTGGCTCACGCCTGTAATCCCAGCACTTTGGGAGGCCGAGACGGGCAGATCACCTGAGGTCAGGTGTTCAAGACCAGCCTGCCCACCATGGTGAAACCTCGTCTCTACTAAAAATACAAAAATGAGGCAGGCATGGTGGCAGGTGCCTGTAATCCCAGCTTTTCAGGATGCTGAGGCAGGAGAATCGCTTGACCCCGAGAAGCAGAGTTTTCAGTGAGCGAGGATCGTGCCATTGTGCTCCAGCCTGGGCAACACAGCAAGACTCCATCTTAAAAAAAAAAGAAAAAAGATATCCTGCAACTCTCACCTCAATTTAGTTGCAAATGTTGTCAATACCTCAAAAAGAAACCTCATACCCATAAGCAGTCACTCCTCATTTTTCCTTGAACCATGGAAGGAGCCAGCAGTCAGACTTGTGCGTGACCAAATGTTGTCTCGTGTCTGTGGCTGCTGCCAAGGACTGGAGGGACGATCTGTGGTGGGGGCTGGGTGAAGGTGACACCCTCTACCCCACACAGGACCCAAGCTGGGGAGGAAAGCCCAGCTGGGTTCTGAGGTTTCCTCTTCTGAGCAGGCCTCGTGCCTCCAGGGCTGGGCTGGCCCGGAGCCAGCTCAGCTGCTCAGCACAGACCAGTCCTGTCCCCTGTGGCCAGTCCACTTTCATATGATGCCAAACATCCCAGCCTGTTCCCCTGCTGAGCCGAGCAGAGCTTGTCACTCCTGGAATCTCTGGTCAATACCGCAGGGAAGAACCACTGCCTTCGGGGGGTGCGAGGTCCCAGGCAGGGATGTGGCTCCAGTCCCCCAACAACATGGAATCAGGAGAGACTCATCAGATCCAAATTTCTTTTTCTTTTTTTTTCTTTTGTTTTTGAGACGGAGCCTTGCTTTGTCACCCAGTCTGGAGTGCAGTGGCATGATCTCGGCTCACTGCAGCTTCTTCCTCCCGGGTTCAAGCAATTCTTCTGCCTCAGCCTCCCGAGTAGCTAGGACTACAGGCACATGCCACCATGCCCAGCTAATTTTTGTATTTTTTAGTAGAGACAGGGTTTCACCATGGTCTCGATTTCTTGACCTCGTGATCTGCCTACCTCAGCCTGCCAAAGTGCTGGGATTACAGGCGTGAGCCACTGCGCCTGGCCATGTATGATTCCATGTATATGAAATGTCCTGGTGTCCTGGACAGGCATGGCCTGATCTCCCTCTGGGCCTAGGAACCCTGTTGGGGGCACTGCGCTAGAGGACTCAGACACTTGCAGACCCATCAGCCTGTCTGTCCTCAGCCCTGACATCCAATCTTCTGGGCACTTGGCAGGCACAGGTACATGCTGTGTGCCCATTGGCTGGGCGCAACGGCTCACACCTGTAATCCCGGCACTTTGGGAGGCTGAGGTGGGCAGATTACTTGAGGTTAGGAGTTCGAGACCAGCCTGGCCAACACGGCGAAACCCCATCTCTACTAAAAATACAAAAAAATTAGCCAGGCGTGCTGGCGCATGCCTGTGATCCCAGCTACTCAGGAGGCTTAGGCAAAAGAATGGCTTGAACTTGGGTGGCAGAGGTTGGTAGTGAGCCGAGATCGCAACACTGCTCTTCAGCCTGGGCAACAGAGCAAGACTCCGTCTCAATAAAAAGAAAAAAAGGAAAGAGAAACAGCCATTGACAACAGGACAGTGTTTTCGGTCTTCCTTGTCCTGCATCCAGACTGCAAAGCTGCTCATCCTAGGCGTGTTTGGAGGTGTTTCACAACCACTGGCTGTGGGGCTAATGCAGTCAGTTCCGTCCTCACACAAGGGGGCATTCCTAAAAATGACCTCACACTGCAAATTCACACAATCAAGCATGTCATCAATGACACTTGAAAAAAACCAGGCACCTACTAAAAATGGTAGTACCATCGTACAAATGTTAAATGGTTCAGAATCACAAGAGTATAGCTGGGCGTGGTGGCTCACATTTGTAAACCCAGCACTTTGGGAGGTCGAGGTGGGTGGATCACTTGAGTCCAGGAGATGGAGAACAATCTGGGTAACATGGTGAAACCCTGTCTCTATTAAAAATACACATACACACACACACAAAATTAACTGGGCGTGGTAGTACACGCCTGTGGCCTCAGCTACTCGGGAGGCTGAGGTGAGAAGATCACTTGAGCCTGGGAGGTTGAGGCTTCAGTGAGCCCCGATCATGCCAACCCAGGCGGTACTGAAGGAATTAAGAAACAGACACGAAATAGAAAGCAAAAAGTTAGGTTCAGAGTGGAGCACCACGGGTACCGCAGCGTTTCCAGCGGAGAGCCCAGAGCAGACTCTGACCCACATATTTATTCTTTACGTTCCAGTGACAAGTTTACCAAGCGGATGCTCTTTGGTCCTATAGGTTAACGATAAACTAATCAGGCAGCCAGTTAGTGTTTACGATAGGTTAAAGACAAACAAGAAAGCACGCTCTACAAAGGAACAAAGGAAAGAATCCCATATCCTGTGTTCAAAGAACGAGTTCCTCTGGTGTGAGACAGATTCATATTGGTTACTGTTTTACAATGCTTTGAGCACTTTTCCGCTTTGGGGGCAATTTTCCACTTTAGGGGGTCAAGTAGGTTTTCCTTGCCGCAGCTCTCAGCAAGCAATATGATTTCTCACACATGTCAGAATTTGCTCTCAGCAGGCGAGAGTTAGGCGGGCATACAGTCAGGACATAGTAGTCCTGCATGGCTCAGTCATGCCAAGGCAGGACTGATATTTTAGACCATATACCACAGGCAGACAGGGAAGGCCCCTCGGGGCTAATCCTGACCCTGAAGATGGAGGAGAGAGGGTCGGTCTTGTGATGCCATGGGGAGGGCATCCCAGGCAGAGGGGACAGGTGGCACCTCAGCCCGTGATGGCGGTGGTGGTGGGTGGGGGTCTGGTGTACCTCGGAGGCCAGTGTGGCCAGAGCCCAATGGTGAAGAGGGGAGCAGAGGGCCCAAAAGCTGGCCAGAAGGCTGAGGAGTGGAGGTTGGCTTCGGTAGGAGCCAGGGTTGCCCTTGAAGGGGGCATGGGGCAAACGTGGATGATGAGGGTGAAAACCCAGATGCTGCTTCTTGGTGCTAGATTTTTTTTTTTTTTTTTTTTTTTGAGACAGAGTTTTGCTCTGTCGCCCAGGCTGGAGTGCGATGGCGAGATCTTGGCTCACAGCAACATCTGCTTCCCGGGTTCAAGTGATTTTCCTGCCTCAGCCTCCCAAATAGCTGAGATTACAGGTGCCCACCACTACGCCCAGCTAATTTTTGTATTTTTAGTAGAGACGGGGTTTCACCGTATTGGTCAGGCTAATCTTGAACTCTTGACCTCAGATGACACGCCTGCCTTGGCCTCCCAAAGGGCTGGGATTACTGGTGTGAGCCACCTCGCCCAGCGGTGCAAGATTTTTGCACCTCCATGTGAGTTTAGCAGCCTGTGTGGGGCTGGCTTGGTCTGAGCTTGGAGGGAGGCGGCTCCTCCTCTTACCCAGGCAGGAGAGACGGCTACCCAGCCCACTCCAGCCACTGTCGGCTACGTCCCCTCTAGTTTGTGTGTGCAGTGGTAGCAGGTCCTGTATGTCCCAGCCCAGGGGTCCTCATTGCCCAGCCCAGGGCTTGGTGCTGCCTGGGTGATCAGTGCTAGGTCCAAAGGCTGTGTATGGGGCTGCGAAGCCCCCAGACGCCTCACATGCCTAGGGGCAGGGAGGGGGCAAGAGAAGCTTCCCTGGAGTTTCCCGGAAGGATCAGGAGTTGGACTGGCAAAGGAGGCAGGTAGAGGAAGTCGGAAATTAGGCAGAAGCCAGCAGTGGACTGACAGCAGGGTGTTCCAGCAACCAGGCTGAGGTCTCTGCCATCAAAGACAGAGCCTGGATGTGCTCTCAAGAAACGGGAAGCCCTGGCTGGGTGTGGTGGCTCGCACCTGTAATCCCAGCACTTTGAGAAGCTGAGGAAAGAGGAGCATTTGAGCCCAGCGTTCAAGACCAGCCTGGGCAACATGGTGCAACCCCATTTCTAACAAGAATACAAAAATTAGCTGGGTGTGGGATTGCACCTGTAGGCCCAGCTCCTCTCCAGGAGTTTGAAGCTGCAGTGAGCTGCGATTGCACCACTAAATTCCTGCCTGGGCAACAGAGCAAACCTCTGGTCTCAAAACATAAAAATAAAACATAAAATAAACAGGGAGCCCTGAGGATTCCGGGCAGGAGAGGGTGTGGTCAGCACTGGAATTTTAGAAAAAAGGCAGCTGGTAGCTGGGGGAAGGGGGCTCCACACTGGAGGGAGGGGGGGTCCAGGATTTGGACGTGGTATAGGATGTGAGCCCGCCAATGGGACCTAGGACAGCAGGACCGTCCCTAAGGTGGCCGCACGGGGAGGGGCCGGAGGGGACCCTGCTCTTGGAGAGAAAGGGGGTGCCCGTCCACCGCTGCTGGATGAGAGGCCCAGAGAGGGAGGGGACCGGCTCAAGGGATTTGTGAACAGTGGGGGTTGGGGAGAGGGGAGAAGTGAGCAGGCCCCCTAGGATCCGGGTTGCGGGCTGCATCCAGACCCAGCGGTCACCGGTCCCCGGGGAGGGGGCCGTAACGGGCGGCTGGGGAGGGAGGGAAAGAAAGGCCAGGGAGGGGCTGGTTCCGAGTGGACGCCGGGTGGAGAGGGGAGGGAGAGTGCCCGCAGTGGGGGGTCGGGTCCGAGGAGGGGCTGGTGGGGAGGGGGGAATCCGGGGGCGAATCCGGGGAGGGGGCGAGAAGGCGGGTTCCGGGGGAGTCGGGCAAGGCCCCTGGTGGGTCCCGGGAGTGAGTCGGGGAACGATCCCGGGAAGGGAGCGGGGAGGGTCGGGGTCTGGAGATGGGCGGAGCAGGCGTCCCGGGAGGGCGCGTCCGGGAGCGGGGCGAGCCAGGCGAGCGGGGCGGGCCCGGAGACGAGGTGGGACCGGGCAGGGGGCTGGCCCCGGGCTGCCCCAGCTTGGCCGGGCGCGAAGTGGGGCGCATGGCGCCGGGCGCACGGCGCGGGGGCTGCGAACAAAGGGCCCCCGGCGGCGACGCGGGGACAGCAGCGCTCGGACCCTGGCCCTGGCCCAACCCTGGCCCGGCCCCCTCCCCGGGCGTGACGCCCCCACGAAGCGGAAAAATGAGCGGCGCCCTGCTCTGGCCGCGGCTCTGGCTCCTGCTCCTGCTGCTGTCCGCGCGGGGCGGCGTGCGCGCTGCGCAGCCCCAGGCCCCGTGAGTATCCCCCGGCGACAGAGGAGGTCGGCCGCCCCCGGGGGTGGGGGTCGCGAGGACTGGCTCAGAGAGTGGCAGCGACGTGTCCAAGGCCACACAGCCTCCGCGCTGGGCTGGACCTGGCTTCTTCTTCCTGAATCGTTTTGGGGAGGGTAGCCCTGAGGTTTCCAAAGTGGCTGGGTGGAGGTACAGCGACTCCCCAAAGCTAAAGGCGCTGAGGTCAGCTCCCCGCCCCACCTCGCCCCCTTCGTGTGACCCGGGCTGTCATCTTGGGTGGCGATTTCCAGTTGTCCAAGGCGTGAAGGTAAGACCCGCGTCTTGGCTGAGAAGTGGGAGGAGGGTCCGAAGGTTAAGTTTCCCGTGGGTGGGCGTGGTGAGGGGGAAGGAAGTGTTTGTTTTGCTTCCACATTTTTCTAGAGGGTTGCTTGCAGGCTTCTGGTGAGTTGACTGCGGGCGGGGAGAAGGTGAATTAACTCGCTGCTGGGGAGAACCTCTCCTAAGCTGGCTTCACAGGGAATATTTCTAAACTTGGCAAGTTCCGGTGAGCTCCGCAGGGCTGCGGGTTCAAGGGGGCTGCCCTGGTCTGCACAAGCCCAGCCTTTTAGTCCAGCTGGTCGTTTAGGAGGCGGCTTGTTTAAGCAGCTCTTGTTTAGGAGTTTCCAGAAAATCGGTAGGCAGTGAGACTAGGTGGGTGTCCTTATTTGCAATGAGTACTTGGTCCTTGCTGGTCACAGTTTTAAAAGCAAGACAGTCTACTACTCTCTGAACATCCAGACTTTCCTCTCCTAGGCTTCGTGAAATCGGAACCCTGCGAATTTTCACCCTGATGCTTCTTGCAAAGCTGGCATCCCTTAGAATAGCGGTCCTCAGCCCTGGGGGGATTTTTGTCTCCCTGAGGTCACTGGGGAATGTCTGGAGGTATTTTTGGTTGTCACAGCTAGGGGGAGGCATTTGTTGTTGGCATCAAGTGGGTACAGGCCAGGAATGCTGGTAAACAGCCTGGGATGCACAGGTCAGCTTCTACTGCAAGGAATGACCGGCCCCACGTGAGAGACCTTGCCTCCAATGAGACGCTCTGCCTTATACAATAACTGAATAAGTTACAAGTCTCTACATTGCAGTTTTGTTTGCTTTGTTTTGTTTTTTTGAGACAGAGTTTTGCTCCTGTTGCCCAGGCTGCAGTGCAAAGGTGATTGGCTTACTGCAACCTCCGCCTCCTGGGTTCAAGGGATTCTCCTGCCTCAACCTCCTAAGTAGCTGGGATTACAGGCGCATGTCACCATGCCTGGCTAATTTTTTGTAGTTTTAGTACAGAAGGGGTTTCACCATGGTGGCCAGGCTGGTCTCGAACTCCTGACCTCAGGTAATCCACACACCTTGGCCTCCCAAAGTGCTGAGATTACAGACATGAGCCACTGCGCCTGGCCCATTGCAGAGTTTTAAACAGTTCTCCAGCGTGTTTGCCTCTGACCGAAGTCACCCTGGGATTTTACTACCTGTTAAGTGACATGGAATCCCTGTGCTGAGAGACACACTGGGGAAGGGAAGTCCCCAAATGACCAACCTGCGATTCCAGATTAGCTGGCCTCTGAGACAGGGACATGGATCACCCAGCCCAGAGGATCCCATTTTAGGAATAGCTCTGGATGCCCACTTCTGTGACCTGAGAGGTTTCTGCATGAGCAATCTTTGATCGCAGAAATCAGCAAAAATTTGCAGTTGTAAGAGCAATTCTGTCTACACTGACCCGGACATCATTTTCCTCAATCTGGGACCTTCTGAGACCAGCAGGATGAGAAGCTAGTGTCGGCCCAGATGCTAGGGGGTGGATCAGGTGTGGTAGCGAATGGCTGGTCAGCATCCCAACAGCTGGAAACAGCTGCAACTTCTGAATAGCAGGGACACTTAATTTGGTGATGTCAGGTTCTCTGGCCAGTTGGGGGAAGACTCAAACCCATATTTTTAGGACTTTCAAAGATGACCAAGCAAAATGAACACGTATTTCTCACATTCTCTTCTACACTCACCATGTGCTATATGTGAGGCCTGTCTAAGCTCTAGAGATCAGCTGGGAGCCAGACAGAAAGAATATGTCCCTTCAAAAGGATGCCACATTCCTGTGCTGGAGCAGGAAGGACACTTACAAACCCAGGGTCATTGCATGTCCTGGTCAGTGCTGGAGTTATGTAATACACAGCACATACCTAGGGTCTTGTGAACTCCAGTTGGTCCTGGAATTGGATGGCACATGTGTGATCCCAGGGCACTGAACTCTGGTAATTCTTCAAGGCAGATGGAGCACAGTGTGATCCTAAGGTCAGTGTACACTGTGGCCAGGGCTGCAGTAAACCCAAAGCCATTGTTCATGTGCATGAAACAAAACAAATCCATTGCATCTTTTGAGATGCAACATGCTTAATGGTGTTTTGATGAAGTTCAGTTTATCTTTTATGGATCATACTTTTGGTATCTTACCCAAGAAATCTGCCTATTCTACGCACACTATGACTTTCTCCTTTGTTTTCTTCTAGTGCTTCTATAAATTTTACTTCTTCAATTTAGATCTGTTACTAAGATTAACTTTGAGTTAATCTGATTGTATGGTGTGAGGTAATGGTCTCAATTCATCTTTTTGCATGTAGATGTTGGGTTTTTCCAGAGACAATATTGAGGCCAGGTGCAATGGGCCTGTAATCCTAGCACTTTGGGAGGCCAAGGTGGGTGGATCACTTGAGGTCAGGAGTTCAAGACCAGCCTGGCCAACATGGTGGAACCCTCTCCCTACCAAAAATACAAAAATTAGCCGGGCGTGGTGGCACACGCCTGTAGTCCCAGCTGCTCTGCAGGCTGAGGCAGGAGAATCCCTTGTACCTGGGAGGTGGAGGGTGCAGTGAGCTGAGATCACACCACTGCACTTCAGCCTGTGTGACAGAGCAAGACTCAGGCTCAATTAAAAATAACTAAAAAAAGAAAATATTGAAATGAAATGTCTCCTAATCTCATTGCCTGGTCCGGTTTCCCCCTCTACCCTATTTTCTTCTGATTTCCATCTTTCTACGTGGTTGCACTCCTGGTGCCTTTGCTATAGTGCTCTTGGCGATTTCCGGCACACTGTAAGCATTTCATGAGGTTACAGGGCCTTTGTAATTTTCCATGGAAGGCTGTAGATACTGGGAGGCAGGAGCTCAGGTGGGGAGGACCTGGGACCCCAGGTCAGGTCCCCTGAGGACCCCGCAACACCTTCTCCTGCCTGCCTGTGTGGTCTGGTGCATGTTCTTATCCTGAAGCAGCAACTTCCTGTCAGGAAAGTGGGGGCAATGCCTTCCTTCCAGAGATGACTTTATAGTCAATCAGAAGATTTTAGGAAAGAGAGGCCTGCTTTGATTCCATTGTTTTCAGAGCTCTTTCTGTTTGAGGCCCTCTAGTTTGTGTTCAGGGTTTGTTCTTAAAATGAATGCGACATAGAAGCCCTTTGTTTCTTTTTATTGGGCTCTAGAGTCTGGCTGCCTGGGTTAGAATCCTGGTCTGTCACTGTTGGGGCTGGCGATCTGGCTTCTCTGGGGCTTCCTTTCTGACTCTGCTTCCTTTCTGAGTCTCTGAATAGAGCCGATGTCAGCACTTCTCCTGGTGGCGGGGGACGTGGGTGCACTGTGAAGATGAAATGGGGTCCTGCTGGTTACCTGGCTTGTGGAGGAGAGTATTTCAAACAGTGGGCATGACATGTGCGAAGGTCCTGGGCCAGAAGGGCTGGGCACCGTGGCTCATGCCTGTAATCCCAGAACTTTGGGAGGCTGAGGAGGGTGGATTGTTTGAGGTCAGGAGTTCGAGATCATCCTGGCCAACGTGGTGAAACCCTGTCTCTACTAAAAATTACAAAAATTAGCTGGGCGTAGTGGCAGACACCTGTAATCCCAGTTACTTGGGAGGCTGAGCCACAAGAATCCCTTAAACCCAGGAGATGGAGGTTGCAGTGAGCTGAGATCACACCACTGCACTCCAGCCTGGGCGACAGGTTGAGACTCCATCTCCAAAAGAAAAAACAAAAAGGTCCTGGGGCAGAAGGAAGTAGCTGAGCAAACAGGCTGGAGGCTGAAATACAGAGAGTAAGAGAGGGTGTGTGATGTCGCAAAATGAGGTACAGGGACTTCAGAGGCGAATGAGCCAATCCCCGGCCTCAGGAACTGACGGGGGGCACAGACTCCTAGAGCATTAGTGCCAGCCAGGTGTGCTCAGGAAAAGGCAGGAGTCTGCCAGGGGGAGAGCCCTGACCTAGCCGTGGCGGCAGCGAGGCTAGGGGGCTGGGGTGAGAACTTCACCTCGGTTCTCCTTTCCTGCAGGGGTTACTTGATCGCAGCTCCCTCTGTTTTTCGTGCGGGCGTGGAGGAAGTCATCAGCGTGACCATCTTTAACTCTCCAAGGGAAGTCATGGTCCAGGCTCAGTTGGTGGCCCAGGGTGAGCCGGTGGTGCAGAGCCAGAGAGCCATCCTGGGTAGGTCCCTTGGGTGCCAGACCAGGGCTTCTCCTTGTTTTGCAAAGTGGAGCCACTTGCTGGCCTTCAAGGCTGGGGCAGTGTGAGTGTTGCTTTGCTTCCCTTCTGCCCCATATCCCCAGGGGCACGAGAGGGAGGGAGGGAGGTTGCATTCTCCTCACTTTACAGATGGAGAGAGGTTACAGTGAGGAGAGAGGTTGCATTCTCCTGACTTAACAGATGGAGAGAGTCAGGCCCAGGAATGGGCAGCTCAGCTCACAATTCCTCAGTGGCTCTGGTTCTGTGGGTGCAGATCGGGGCAGAGCGGGGCACCCAGCTGTGTCAGGTTTGACCAGAGGTGGGACAGGGGAGCTGGAGGTGATCACGTGACCCCCTCTGACCTTTTGTTGAGTTTCCAGGACACCTGAAACATTAGACCTGGGCTCACAGGCCTGTTACTAAGTGGAGCTCACGTCCTCAGCCAGTCTCTCACCCTCACTCCTTGGTCAAATGCAGACAACGACAACCTCAAGATGGTGAATGCAAGTCCCTGGTTCAGAAAGCTGTAGTCTCCCAAGGGAGGTCTCATTCCTCATGCAGAGGATGATGGCAGCACAGGAGACACAGACAATGTTAGTGGCCCCAAGGCCAGTGAAGCAGCACTTGTCTCTTGGGGAGGTCTGGTCAGAGAAGGTGGAACTGTGGAAGCTTCTAGAATCTTCTAGAAACCCTTCTAGTCCTAGAAGAAGCAGTTACTCTTGACTTGGGTGGCTAACCAAGTGAAACCCAACATCAGTTGGCTTCTGCAACGATTTATGGTCTCTCATAATTAGAAAGAAAGTCCAAGCCGGGGGTGGTGGCTCATGCGTGTCATCCCAGCACTTTGGGAGGCCAAGATGGGTGGATCACCTGAGGTTGGGAGTTCGAGATCAGCCTGACTTACATGGAGAAACCCCATCTCTACTAAAAATACAAAATTAGCTGGGCATGGTGGCACATGCCTGTAATCCCAGCTACCCAGGAGGCTGAGGCAGGAGAATCGCTTGAACCCGGGAGGCGGAGGTTGTGATGAGCTGAGATCACACCATTGCACTGGAGCCTGGACAACAAGAGTGAAACTCCTTCTCAGAAAAAAAAGAAAAGAAAGCGAGTCCACTGGTATTGCTGGCATGCTTCTTGTCCTAGCTCCTGATGCGGCCAGGTCTCCCCTTCAGATCAGTGGGAGCACCGGTTTCCCAGGATGGCTGGATAAAGTCCCAGGATTCCCTCTGATTGGCCTATCTTGGGTCATGTGCTCAACCTGAACCAATCACTGTGACCAGAGGGGAAGGCCTATGAAGATTGGCTCAGAGCCTCAGGAATGTGGATGGAAAGCTTAGGAGCCATGTGGACTGAGTGCTGGGCAAGTAGCTTGCCCAAGGAAAACGAGGATCTGTTAGCAGGAAATGGGATAATGGTTGCTGGGAGGCAAAAACAATAGATACCTAATTGAGTCCTGGAGGCCAGAAACCTAGTACAGTACCACAAAGGATTCAGTGTGGGTACCAGAGTGAGGTGATGGGAGATCGTCAGGTCCACTGGGGACCTCAGTCCCCTCTTCTTTCTCTCCACTCTTCTCCTTTTTCCTCTCCCCTGGTGTTTTCCCATTACTCCCCTCACAGCTTACTTTGGGCAGGAGCCAGGGGTGAAGTAAATCAAATACTTAGACAGGCCAGCTTTCCCCTGAATAGCTCAGCTTTGTTCATCCCCTCTGGCCTTATGCCAGCTTGGAGGAAACCTCTGGCTTCTGCCAATTCCAGCCTGGCCCAGGCCAGGCTAGCGTGACCCAGGGTGTGTTTGTCCACATGAAACCCCTCTGGGTTAAGAAAGTTTGTGGTTTGTGAGGCAGCGGCTCACAGGAGGAACACAGCTCTTGATTTAACTTTTCTCATTTTATTTTCATTTTTAGATAAAGGGACAATCAAACTCAAGGTAAGCTGTTAATTTTTAAAATTATAAACCTGACCTTGAAAATAAAGAATTGAATGGGAATGGAACAAGAGAAATTGCATGTGTTTCGAGAAAAATCATTTTTAAAAAGGAGAGGTAAAAAATGAATAATGAGGCTGGGTGTCATGCTCACACCTGTAATCCCAGCCCTTTGGGAGGCCGAGGTGGGTGTATCTCTTGAGCCCAGGAGTTCAAGGCCAGCCTGAAAAACATGGTGAAACCCCATCTCCACACAAAATAATACAAAAATTAGCCAGGTGTGATGGTGCATGCCTGTAGTCCCAACCACTTGGGAGGCTGAGGTGGGAGGATCACTTGAGACCAGGAGGTTGAGGCTGCAGTGAACTATGATTGCATTGCATCACTGCACTCCAGCCTGGGCAACAGATTGAAAACCTGTTTTGCATTTTTTTTTTTTTTTTAAAAAGGAGGCCAGGCATGGTGGCTCACACCTGTAATCCCGACACTTTGGGAGGCCAAGGTGGGCAGATCACCTGAGGTCGGGAGTTCGAGACCACCCTGACCAACATGGAGAAACCCCATCTCTACTAAAAATACAAAATTAGCTGTGCATGCTGGTGCATGCCTGTAATCCCAGCTACTTAGGAGGCTGAGGCAGGAGAATCGCTTGAACCTGGGAGACGGAGGTTGTGGTGAACTGAGATCATACCACTGTACTCCAGCCTGGGCAACAAGAGCGAAACTCCATCTAAAAAAAAAAGAGAAATTTAGAAGAGGAGAAATCAACTGATAATCCAGTTTTCACACTTTTCACTTTTTCATGTTTTCCATAACTTCTTGTTCAGGCACATACATTTTCTTTTGATAGTTTCAGTGAAAGGGTGCACACCGGTGGCCAGGCACGGTGGCTCACGCCTGTAATCCCAGCACTCTGGGAGGCTCAGGTGGGTGGATCACTTGAGTTCAGGAGTTCCAGACCAGCCTGGCCAACATGGTCAAATGCCGTCTCTACTAAAAATGTAAAAATTAGCCGGGCATAGTGGCAGGCACTTGTAATCCCTGCTACTCAGGAGGCTAAGACAGGAGAATCGCTTGAACCTGAGGGGCAGAGGTTGCAGTGAGCCAGGATCACGCCATTGCACTCCAGCCTGGGTGATAGGGAGAAACTCCGTCTCAAAAAAAAAAAAAAAAAAAACACCATGGTGTTTCCTATTCCCTCTGATCACATTGTTGTAAACAGCTTCCATGTTTTTAAGTCTCTGTAATTGGAATTTCCATCTTATTGTAAATAACGCCCAATTGCACCCCTCTTAAATGTTAATTTACTAAGCCCCCAGCTTCTACAGGTTAGATTTTTTTAGATTGTTTTCAGTGTTTTTGTTTGTTTGTTTGTTTTGTTTTAATGAAGTCTCGCTCTGTCACCCAGGCTGGAGTGCAGTGGTACAATCACAGCTCACTGCAGCCTCCACCCCTGAGTATCACTTAAGGTCAGGAGTTTGAGACCAGCCTGGCCAACATGGTAAAACCCCGTCTCTACTAAAAATACAAACAATTAGCCAGGTGTGGTGGCAGGCATCTGTAATCTCAAGAATCACTTGAGTCGGGGAGGCAGAGGTTGCATTGAGCCGAGACTGTGCCACTACACTCCAGCCTGGGCAACAGAGCGAGACCTTGTTTCAAAAAAAAAGAAAAGATATTTGGGGCAGTTTGTGGGGGGTGGGGGGTGTCCTGTGCTCTGTAAGATGTTGAGAGGCCTCTCTTGTCCCCTCTCAAGTGACAGTAGCAACCTCCACCCCCAAAGCTATGACACCCCAAAATATCTCCAGAAACTGCCACGTGTCCCCTGGGGGGCACAGTTGCCCTGGGAGTGAATTCCCCCATTAGAGACCTCTGAACTCCTTTCCCAGTATCTTGGCCCATTCCTGGGTGACACCCTTGTCCCAAAGCTCCTTCCTCTGCCTGCAGGTGCCCACAGGCCTCCAGGGCCAGGCGCTTTTGAAAGTGTGGGGCCGTGGCCGGCAGGTGGAGGAGGGGCACCTCTTTCACAACCAGACCTCGGTGACCGTGGATGGCCGGGGCGCTTCTGTGTTCATCCAGACGGACAAGCCTGTGTACAGACCCCAGCACCGAGGTGGGTGGCCGGCACGGACGGACGCAGGGAGGGCCTGCCGTGGTCTGGAGGTGTCACACGCCTCTCTTCTTTCTTCTAGTGCTCATAAGCATCTTCACCGTCTCTCCAGACCTGAGGCCCATCAACGAGAAGGTGAGATCAGCTTCTAAAAGCGCGGACCCGGGGCACACCCACTTGGGACCACCTGGCCAGGGCCACCATCGGAACCTGGCCTTTTTCTCCAGACCTTCTCTTTTCTCTTTCCTTTCATGATTCCCTGCCCCTGGAGAACCCCAGGGAGCTGGTGGGTATCCCTTTCCTACTGCCCCTCAACAAGTGCCTTTGAGGGCTTTAGGTAGCCCCAGACTGGCGCTTAAATTCTATTTTTTTTGCGAGACCACGTCTCTCGCTCTATTGCCCAGGCTGGAGTTTGGTGCCATGATCTCGGTTCACTGCAACCTCTGACTCTCGGGTTCAAGTGATTCTCCTGCCTCAGCCTCCTGAGTAGCTGGGATTACAGGCACCTGCCACTACACCCAGCTGATCTTTTGTATTTTTAGTAGAGATGGGATTTCACCATGTTGGCCAGGCTGGTATCCATCTCCTGACCTCAAGTGATCTGCCCACCTCAGCCTCCCAAAGTTTTGGAATTATAGGCATGAGCCCCTGCACCTAGCCTGACTGTTGTTTAAATTTAAATTCTAATAGTCATGCATTTATTTAACTTTATAAAATATGGCCTGGCAGGGTGGTTTACACCTGTAATCCCTTTTGGGAGGCTGAGGCAGAAGGATAACTTTATGCCAGGAGTTCAAGACCAGCCTGGGCAACATAGCAAGACCTCATCTATACAAAAATTTTTTAAAAAAATTATCAGGGCATGGTGGTATGTGTGCGTAGTCCCAGCTATGTGGGATGTTGAGGTGTAAGGATCATCTGAGACCAGGAGTTCGAAACTGCAGTGAACCTTGATCACACCAACTTCACTCCAGCCTGGGCAACAGCGCAAGACCTTGTCTCTAAAAAAAGAAAGAAGGCTGGGTGTGGTGGCTCACGCCTGTAATCCCAGCACTTTGGGAGGCCAAGGCAGGCGGATCACGAGGTCAAGAGATCAAAACCATCCTGGCTAGCATAGAAACCTGGCTAGCCAGAGAAACCCCGTCTCTACTAAAAATACAAAAAAATTAGCCCCGTGTGGTGGCAGGCACCTGTAGTCCCAGCTACTTGGGAGGCTGAGGCAGGAGAATCACTTGAACCCAGGAGGCAGAGATTGTAGGGAGCCAAGATCATGCCACTGCACTCCAGCCTGGGCAGCAGAGCGAGACTTAAACTCAAAAAAAGAAGAAAGAAAACATTACTGCCATGTCAAACGTATCATTTCTCCTTTGAAGTAAATACATTAACACAAAAAAGGCATGCATCTTTTTTTTTGAGATGAGCTCTCACTCCGTCACCCGGGCTGGAGTGCAGTGGTGTGATCTTGGCTCACTGTAACCTCTGCTTCCCGGGTTCAATTGATCCTTCCACCTCAGCCTCCCAAGCAGTTGGGATTACAGGTGTGCACCACCACGCCCAGCTAAGTTTTGCATTTTTAGAAGAGATGGGCTTTCACTATGTTGCCCAGGCTGGTCTTAAACTCCTGGGCTCAAGTGATTCTCCCACCTCAGCCTCCCAAAGTGCTGGGATTACAGGTGTGAGTCACCACACCCAGCTTCAGATCTTTTAACTTTTTATTTGGAGCAACACTACAGAACAGTATCCTTCATTCAGCCCAGGAACCAGTGAACTTTCTGTCAAGGGCCAGAGAGTAAACATTTAGGCTCTGTGGGCCAGATTGATTCCGTTGCAACTGCTGAGATCTGCTGTTGCCACACAAAGGCAGCCATAGACAATATGTAAATGAATGGACATGAATGGGTGCCAATAAAGTTTCATTGACAAAAACAAGCAGAGGGCCAGATTTGGCTAAGGGGTGCAGTTTGTCAACTCCTGACCTGGAGTGGTAGTTCTCAAACTTGAGCATATGTTAATATCATCTGATAGGTTTGTTCACACACAGGTTGCCGGACCTCTGTCCATAGTTTTTGATTCAGGAGGTCTGGAGAGGTACACTAGGATGGGTATTTTTAAAGTTACTGATTGATTATTCTTATGATGGTGTGGTGAACACACTCTGAGAACCATGGAACTAGAGTTGTCAATTACAAGTCTACAAATGTAACAAAACCTACATTTTTGCTATATTTATGGACTTTTTTTTTTTCTGAGAAGGAGTTTTGCTCTTGTTGTCCAGGCTGGATTGCAACGATGTGATCTCAGCTCACTGCAACCTCTGCCTCCTGGGTTCAAGCGATTCTCCTACCTGAGCCTCTTGAGTAGGTGGGATTGCACCACCAATTGTTTGCATTTTTAGTAGAGATGGGGTTTCACCATGTTGGTCAGGCTGGTTTCAAACTCCTGACCTCAAGTGATCCACCCATCTCGGCCCCCTAAAGTGCTGGGATTACAAGCATGAGCCACTGTGCCTCATTTATAGGCTTTCTGTCTAGTGCTCTCTCTCTCTCTCTGTATATGTATATATACTTACAAAATGATTTTAGTGATAAATCATTTGAGAATAACTTACAGATATTGTGCCTCTGTGGCCCCGAACAGTTGGCCTGCATCCTTTAAGAGCTAGCATGTTCTCTTATACAACTAAAGAATGATCATCACATTTAAAAATTTTGAGGCTAGGCACAGTGGCTCACATCTGTAATCCCAGCACTTTGGGAGGCTGAGGTGGGAGGACTGCTTGAGGCCAGGAGTCTGAGACCAATCTGGGCAACAGCAAAATTGTCTTGACAACACATTAAAATAATAAAAATTAGCCGAGCATGGTGTCATGCACTGGTAGTGCCAGCTACTTGGGAGGCTGAGTCAGGAGGATCCCTTGAGCACAAGAGTTCGAGGCTGCAATGAGCTGTGATTGTGCCACTTGCACTCCAGCCTGGGCAGCAAAGCACAACTCTGTCTCAAAAAAAAAAAAAAAAAAAAAAAAAAAAGGCAGGGGACCGGGGGGAATGCCGGTAACCCCAGCACTTTGGGAGGCCGAGGTGGGTGGATCATGAGGTCCGGAGATCAAGACCATTGTGGCCTTGGTGAAACCCCATCCCTACTAAAATACAAAAACTTAGCCAGGTGTGGTGGTACACGCCTGTAGTCCCAGCTACTCAGGAGGCTGAGGCAGGGGAATTGCTTGAATCTGGGAGACAGAAGTTGCAGTGAGCCGAGATCACACCACTGCATTCCAGCCTGGCGAAAGAGCAAGACTCCGTCTCAAAAAAAAAAAAAAAAAAAAAAGAAGAAGAAAATAATTTTGACATTGACACAATAATAATATCTAATATAAAATCCATGTTGTTCCAGTAGTAACCTTTACAGCATGTTTCTTTGCTGGGCCAGGATCTGATCCTGGATCATTTGCTGCATTTCATCATCATGTCTCTTGGTCTCCTTTAATTTGAATTAGTTCCTCACTGCCTTTCTGCGTCTTTCGTGACATTGACACTTTTGGCAAGTCCAGGCAATTGTTTTGCAGAATGTCCCTCGGTAAGATGGCCTTCTGGTTCCTGGTGACCAGGTTCAGGCTGTGAATCTTGGGAAGGATCCGCAGAATTGATACTGGATCCTCCCTAGTGCCTTGTATTGGGAGGCACCCGGCATGTGTCGGTCCCATTGCTGAGGACACTAACAGGGTCCAGTGGTTCAAGTAGCACTTGCCTGGTTTCCCCTTTTGAGGGTCACCCTCTAAAGACCCTACTTGGGATTAGGATTCAATGGATGTAACTTAGGGGACACTTTTTTTTTTTTTTTTTTGAGACAGAGTCTCACTTTTGCTAGACGTCAGGCTGGAGTACAGTGGCACGATCTCAGCTCACTGCAACCTCCGCCTCCCGGGTTCAAGCAGTTCTCCTGCCTCAGCCTCCCGACTAGCTGAGACTACAGGCGCGCGCCACCACGCCCAGCTAATTTTTGTATTTTCGCAGAGATGGGGTTTCACTATGTCGGCTAGGATGGTCTCAATCTCTTGACCTTCTGATCTGCCTGCCTCGGCCTCCCAAAGTGCTGGGATTACAGGTGTGAGCCACTGCGCCCAGCCAGGGGGACACTTTTTAACCCATAACAGCAACTGCCTGTCCTGGGGACCAAGGCCGTGTGTGAATGATGCATGAGCGCATTGGGAGGATTTGGGGTTTGCTGGAAGATTTGCTTACCGTATCTGTGTCTTCATTACAGCTGGAAGCCTACATCCTGGTGAGTGGTCTCTGTCCCTCCTCGGCTTAGACTCGGGGCCCCCGTAGCCCATATTCCACAAGATCTGGTCTGTCTTCACCCAATGTCTGCCTTCTGGGCTGAGCCACAGTGCCTTACAAGGCTGGTCCCCGGTCCCTGAGTCCACCATGGGATGGGCTGAGTGTGTGTCTGTCCATTTCCATTTTTTTTTTTTTTTTTTTGAGAAATAGAGTCTCACTTTATCACTCAGGGCTGGAGTGCAGTGGTACTGATCTCGGCTCACTGCAACCTCCGCCTCCCAGGTTCAGGAGATTCTCTTGCCTCAGCCTCCCAAGTAGCTGGGACTACAGGTTCGTGCCACCACGCCCAGCTAATTTTTTTTTGTATTTTTAGTAGAGATGGGGTTTCACCATGTTGGCCAGGATGGTCTCAATCTCTTGACCTTGTGATCTGCCTGCTTCGGCCTCCCAAAGTACTGGGATTACAGGCGTGAGCCACCGCGCCTGGCTGTAATTTTTTTTTTTTTTAGTAGAAATGCGGGTTTCACCAAGTTGGCCAGGCTAGTCTCAAACTCCTGACCTCAGGTGATCCGCCTGCCTCAGCCTCCCAAAGTGCTGGGATTACAGGCTTCAGCCACCGCGCCTGGCCACGTCCATTTCTAGATTTGCACGCAGCTCCCTAAATGAGGAGGTAAGCATATTCTGCCTTTCAAATCTCCTTCTCTATCTAGAGCTTTTTAACTTTTTTGCCCTGGGGTGAAGGATGAATCTCGGGACCTTCCCTGCATGGTTGGCATGCCCAAGAGAGAGGACGGGGAAGATTCTGACGTTGGGCACATGCTGGGCTACCCTGAGTTCACTCTGTGTGTCTGTCCCCCTCCACCGCCAACAGGACCCCCGAGGCTCTCGGATGTTGGAGTGGAGACATTTGGAGCCGTTCTGCTGCGGTGAGTTTCTTCCTCTGCGACTTGGGGGCTGCAGAGGTGATAAGCCTTCCAGGAAAACAGAATGTGCTCTGTCCAGGCCCCCTCCCCGACGTACCCCCACTGCTGCCCCAGCTGGAGGGGACCAAGGAGGAGCGGAGGGCAGGTACCCACCTGGGAGGTGACCACGCTGTGGATTTGGGTCTGGGAGCCCGGGCCTGACCCACAGCATCCTCCTTGTGGATCTGGACCTTCTGCCCACATTCCTCTGTGCCCAGGACTCAGGCGGTGCTCCTGGCCAGGACTCAAGACCTTTCTGGAATACTGGGGCACATGCTCCCACCTTCTTTTATTTATTTTTCTTTGAGACAGAGTCTCGCTCTGTCACCGAGGCTGGAGTGCAGTGGCTCTATCTCGGCTCACTGCAGCCTCCGCCTCCCAGGTTCCTGATTCTCCTGCCTCAGCCTCTGGAATAGCTGGGGTTACAGGTGAATGGCACCACTCCCAGCTAATTTTTGTTTTTTCAGTAGAGACAGGGTTTTACCGTATTGGCCAGGCTGGTCTCAAACTCCTGACCTCAGGTGATCCACCCGCCTCCGCCTCCCAAAGTGCTGGGATTACAGGTGTGAGCTACCGTGCCCGGCCTCAGCCTCTTTTCTTCTCTTCCATCTTCTCTCTCTGTCTTCTTTACTCCCGCTTGTTCACTTCACTGCTCTCTCTGTATCAGCAGATACTTGTTGGGCACCCCACAGATACTGCCACGGGGTGAGCTTTCAACCCAATGGGGAAAGCAAGCATGAACCGAACAGCCTGGATGATGTCAGTTGTGATGGGTGCTAGAAAGGAGAAGTTCAAAACTCAAAGAGGGCAAACGGGGCTCTATTCCAGCCTGGGATGGCAGAAGCAATCCTGGAAGGCTGCCTGGAGGAGGATCCTTTTCCGCAACAAAGAAGGAACAGGGGACAGCCGGGCCAAGTGAGGGGGCAAGATGCATGTTCCAGGCAGGGACCCAACATATGGGAAGGGCTGTGGATGTCCAGGGGAGTGACATTGGAGAGGGAGGACAAGACAGAGATGTTGAATGCCGAGAGCAGGGGTGACGCTGGCAAGAGCAGAACTCAAGACCTTTCTGGAAAAGTTAAAAAACTTTCTTTTTTAAAGAGACAGGTTCTCTCTCATTCCATCACGTAGGCTGGAGTGCATAGCTCACTGCAGCTTCCACCTCTCGGGTTCAAGCAATCCTCCCACCTCAGCCTCCCAAGTAGTTGGTACCACAGGCATGTACCACGAGACCCGGCTACTTTTTAAAATCGTTGATAGACATGGGGTCTCAAGATGTTGCCGAGGCTGACTTGAGCTTAAGAGCATGGAGGGAGGGGAGAGGTCAACCTCCTGTTTAAAAAAACCCTTTGGGGCCCTGTGCGGCAGCTCACGCCTGTAATGCCAGCACTTTGGGAGGCTGAGGCAGGCAGATCACCCGAGGTCAGGAGTTCGAGACCATCCTGGTCAACATGGGGGAACCCCGTCTCTACTAAAAATACAAAATAGCCGAGCGTAGTGGCAGGCACCTATCGCCCCAGCTACTCAGAAGGCTGAGGCACAAGAATCGCTTGAACCCGGGAGATGGAGGTTGCAGTGAGCTGAGATTGCGTCATTGCACTCCAGCCTGGATGACAGCTCTGTCTCAAAAAAATAAAAAAATTAAAAAACCCTTAGGCTGGGTGTGGTGGCTCACACCTGTAATTTCAGCACTTTGGGAGGCTGAGGCGGGCAGATCACCTGAGGTCAGGAGTTTGAGACCAGCCTGACCAACATGGTGAAACCCCATTTCTACTAAAAATCCAAAGAATTAGCCGGGTGTGGTGTGCGCTTGTAGTCTCAGCTACTCAGGAGGCTGAGGCAGGAGAATCACTTGAACCCGGGACGCAGAGGTTGCAGTGAGCCGAGATCACACCACTGAACTCCAGCCTGGGCCACAGAGCGACTCTGTCTCAAATAAATAAATAAATAAATAAATAAAATAAACCCCTTTGGAATGTGTGTAGACCCACGGTTCTCAATCAGGGTGACTGTGCTCTCTCTCTCAGGGAGCATTTGGCAGAGTTGGCCACAGACCCCTTACCAAACACGTGATCAAGACACCCATGCCCAAATGTCCTCCAGCCATCAAAGGCACACTTTGAATACGTGGGGGAAAAGACATTCTAGCCGTCACGTCTTCTGACTCCAATGTGATCGAGTCCCCCTCCCTGTCTCCTCCCTCTGTGACCCTCCTGTATGATCACTGGGGATAAGGGAGCACGTCATACTCAGGAGTGGAAGATCTGCCTGGGGTCAGTGTGCCCTTTCCAACTCCTCCACGGCTCCCGGTGAGAACAGAGCGGTGGATGGGGCTCAGAGGCACAGGTGCGAAGTATGTGACACCTCCCGCATCAGCGGCCGATGGTGCTTCTAGGGGGATGTTTGGGGAGAGTGCTCTGTTCTAAGGTGTGTGCATGCCCTAGCTCAGTTAGCAGGGTGGTTCTCGTGGAGGAGTTGGGGCCAGGCAGGAGATTCTGCCCCCAGGGGACATTGGCAATGTCTGGGGACATTTTGGCTTGTCAGGACTTTTGTGGGGGACAAGGGGGGCAGCTGGCATCTGGTGAGTGGAGGCCAGGGGTGATGCTCAGATGCCTCAGTGCGCAGGACAGCCCCACATTGCAATGAAGGATCTGGCTGGCCCCAAATGTCAGGAGTGCCAACGCTGAGAAACCCTGCCCTGGCCGGAGACCCTGTCTCTCTTGTCTGTCTGTCTATCTGTCTCTCTCTCTCTTTTTCCCCCCTCTCCTCTCTCTTTCTCCTCTTTCTCTCTCCTCTCTCTCTTTTCTCTCTTTCCTCTGTCTCTCTTTCTCTTTCTCTATCTCCTCTGTCTCTCTCTCTCGGTCTCTGTCTATCTGGGATTTCTACCCAGGGGTGTCTTTACCCCCTAGGGGCGATATCAGCAATGTCTGGAGACTTTTTTAGGTTGTCACATTGTGGCGGGCATTGGTGCTACTGGCATCCAGTGGGTGGAGGCCAGGGATGCTGCTTAGCACCCGGCGGCACAGGAGGCCTCCGCCCCAGCGAGCCACGGGGCCCTAGGTGTCCGTAATGTGCAGGCTGGGAATGGCTCAGGTGGGGGATGGCGTGGATGAGCCGGGCTGGCTCATTTTCCCACGTTTGTCCAGCTCACTGCCGGCCCCTGGCCCTGGCTGCAGAGCTGTCCCGGGAACCCCAGGTCCAGTCTCTTCCTGGACCCCTTTGCAGCCTGCTGGGGTGTCAGACCTGCTTGGCTGACCTGATTCTGCAGGGTCCTGATCTGCACAGACCCTGCCAGCCTCTCCGTGGCCTCCAGTTCTGGGGCGCTGTCCAGGGAAGGAAGGAGAACTGGGCCCGAGCCCGTGGCTCTCCCTGCACATGCCCTTGCCTGGGCGCGAAGGGGTTCTCTTTTCACACAGGCATCACCAACGTGAGCTTCCCACTGTCCGACCAGCCTTTGTTGGGAGAATGGTGGATTTTTGTCGAAATGCAAGGCCGCACGTACAACAGGTCTTTTGAAGTTCAGAAGTATGGTAAGTTGGAGAATTTCAGGGTCTTGGAATTTCAGATCTGTAAGGAACCTTAGAAACTGTTCCCTTAGAAGGCCGGGCGTGGTGGCTCAAAGTGCTGTAATCCCAGCACTTTGGGAGGCCCAGGTGGGCGGATCACTTGAGGTCAGGAGTTCAAGACCAGCCTGGCCAACATGGCAAAACCTGTGTCTATTAAAAGTGCAAAAATTAGCTGGGTGTGGTGGCGGGCGTCTGCAGTCCCAGCTACTCGGGAGGCTGAGGCAGGAGAATCACTTGAACCCAAGAGGCGGAGGTTGCAGTGAGCCGAGATCGCACCGCTGCACTCCAGCCTGGGCGACAAGGCAATACTCTGTCTTTAAAAAAAAAAAAAAAAGAGAAAGAAACTGGTGAAGAGGTGGAAGATGACATGAGTCCCCGTGATGGCTGGGCATAGTTTCAGCGGATGGTCCTACATCCTTGCTTTTTTTTTTTCAGACAGGGTTTCACGCCCATCACCCAGGCTGGAGTGCAGTGGTGTGATCTTGGCTCACTGCAGCCTTGACTTCCCAAGTTTGAGTGATCCTCCCTCCTCAGCCTCCTGAGCTGCTGGGACTACAAGTGTGAGCCATCACTCCTGGTTAATTTTTGTATTTTTAGTAGAGATGGGGTTTCGTCGTGTTGCCCAGGCTGCTCCCAAACTCCTGGCCTCAAGCGATCCTTCTGCCTCAGCCTCCCAAAGTGCACTCTTGCCTTTTATAGAAAAAAGTATTGTAGGCCAGGCGTGGTGGTGGCTCACACCTGTAATCCCACTACTTTGGGAGGCTGAGGCGGGAGGATCACTTGAGGCCAGGAGTTTGAGACCAGCCTGGACAACATAGTCCCCGTCTGTACAAAACTTTAAAACAAAAAATTATCTAGACCTGGTGGCACATGTCTGTAGTCCCTGCTACTGGGAAGCTGAGGCCGGAGGATTGCTTGAGCCCGGGAGATCAAGGCTGCAGTGAGCAGTGATTGCAGCACCACACTCCAGTTGGGGTGACAAAGTGAGACCCTGTCTCAAAAAAAAAAAAAAAAGGTGGCCAGGCACAGCAGCTAACATCCGTAATCCCAGCACTTTGGGAGGACGAGGTGGATGGATCACTAGTGGTCAGGAGTTCAAGACCAGGGGTTGAACAACATGGTGAAAACCCGTCTCTACTAAAAATACAAACTTAGCCAGGCATGGTGGGGTGAACCTGTAGCCCCAGCTACTTGGGAGGCTGAGGCTGGAGAATTGCTTGAACCAGGCAGAGGAGGTTGCGGCGAATCGAGATCCTGTGACACTGTGTCTCAAAAAAAACAAAAAAGAGATTCCTAGGTTTCTACAAGGGCTCTCCCAGGACCCGATTCTTTCTGGTTTTCTGGGGGCTCCAGGGCGTCACCCCTGCCCCTGGTGACAAGATGGCTTGATCCTCCCAGGGCTGAGTCCAGAAGCAGCAGGAGAAATCAGCTCTCCACTGCAGTCACCCCAGGGATGCCCCTTGTGGGCTCCCAGGGTCACAGGGGCTGGGAGGCGCCTCCAGGCCTGGTGTCCACCCTGGGACAGGCTGGACTCCACCACACTCTTAAGCTCGTGGTCTTAAAGTGACAGGAGGAGGTCCCCTTGAGGAAAATGGGGTCCTGGTCCCCCAAAGACGGGGAATAGATGCAGCCCGCAGAATCCCCAAGTCTGCTGAGCAGAGCGGCGTGGATGGGCACAGCCTTGGCAGTGGCCGGGTGCTGTGGTCCGAAGACACCTTGCACGGGGGGCCAGGGCTCCTGAGGTCACCTTGGGGATGGAAGCCAGCCCCTCCTCCTCTCTGCTTTCTCTCTTCAGTGTTGCCCAAGTTTGAGCTCCTGATTGACCCACCCCGGTATATCCGAGACCTGGATGCCTGTGAGACAGGCACCGTGCGGGCCAGGTGAGAAACAGGGGCCCCTGGGGCACACTGGGGGGCCTTTCCCCTTCCCCACCATCATGCTGCTCCCTCAAGGTCGTTCCCCTCCTCTGCTGCCTCCTTCCCTCCCACATGAGTGTGTCCCTCTCTTCCTGCGTCCCTCCCCTGTGGGCACCCCCGTCCTCAGGCTATGCCCCTCCCCCTAGAGCATCTCCCTCCCCCAGGCCCCTCCCCTGTGGGTGGCCCCCTCCCCAGGATGTGCCCCTCCCCCTAGAACATCTCCCTCCCCCAGGCCCCTCCCCTGTGGGTGGCCCCCTCCCCAGGATGTGCCCCTCCCCCTAGAACATCTCCCTCCCCCAGGCCCCTCCCCTGTGGGCATCCCCTCCCCAGGATGTGCCCCTCCCCCTAGAGCATCTCCCTCCCCCAGGCCCCTCCCCTGTGGGCGCCCCCTTCACCAGGATGTGCGCCGCCCCCAGATCATCTCCTTCCCCCAGGCCCCTCCCCTGTGGGTGGCCCCCTCCCCAGGATGTGCCCCTCCCTCTAGAGCATCTCCCTCCCCCAGGCCCCTCCCCTGCGGGCATCCCCTCCCTGTGGTGAACCCCTACCCCTAGAACATCTCCCTCCCCCAGGCCCCTCCCCTGTGGGTGCCCCCCTCCCCAGGATGTGCACCTCCCCCTAGAACATCTCCCTCCCCCAGGCCCCTCCCCTGCGGGCATCTCCTCCCTGTGGTGAACCCTCCCCCTAGAGCATCTCCCTCCCCCAGGCCTCTCCCCTGCGGGCATCCCCTCCCTGTGGTGAACCCTCCCCCTAGAGCATCTCCCTCCCCCAGGCCCCTCCTCTGCCTGCCCCTTCCATCTCCCCCTACCAACCCGGCTTCCCCTTCCTCCTACCCGCAGTCACTCCTGCCCTGGCCTCCCTGCTCCCCCAAGGGTGCCCTCTGTCCCACTCCCTCCCTCCTTGTAGCAGGCGTCTCCCTGCCCCATGAGCCTGCTGCACTCTGCCCACTGCCCGTCTTTGTTCCTGTGCTGGGTGTGGTGGCTCACGCTTGTAGTCCCAGCCACTCAGGAGGCTGAGGAGGGAGGATCACTTGAACTTGGGAAGTCAAGGCTGCAGTGAGCCAAGATCACACCACTGCACTCCAGCCTGGGTGATGGACGTGAAACCCTGTCTCAAAGAAAAAGCAAAGCCAGAGTGTAGGACCGTCCCCGCAAACTATGTATGAGCACACGCCTGCCTGTCCAAAGCCCACCCCTCCCGATATGCATTCTTCCTCAATCCTGCCCTTCCCCACTAAGATCTCCCCTCCCCAAGGAGTGCCCTACACAAATTCGGCCTCCCCCAAGGCTGCCCACCTCCTCTGCAAGCCCCCCCCCGGTATCAAACAGCACTCCCAGCCAGCGTGCTGACCCAAGAGGGGTGGAGTCTTGCTCTGTCGTCCAGGCTGGAATGCAGTGACATGATCTCGGCTCACTGCAACCTCCGCCTCCTGGGCTCAAGCGATTCTCCTGCCTCAGCCTCCCAGGTAGCTGGGACTACAGGCGCCCACCACCATGCCCGGCTAATTTTTGTGTTTTTAGTAGAGAAGGGGTTTCACCATGTTGGCCAGGCTGGTCTCGAACTCTTGACCTCAAGTGATCTGCCCACCTTGGCCTCCCAAAGTGCTGGGATTACAAGTGGGAGCCACCTCTCCCTGCTGAGAGGGGTTTTCAGAAGGGCTGCCCACCTAATGACTGGGTTGTTGGCCAAGCCCATACCAGGGTCCACCTCAGGGCATCCAGAGGCGCTGATGTGGGGGTGCCAGGGAGAGCCCTCAGAGGCCCCCATTCCTGTGTCCAGCTCTTGCCTGCCCCCTGGCTTCGAAGAGGGTGGTTTTCTGGCCTGCACGTCCTCCAGCTGTTTGGGGTTTCAAATCCAGGGCTGGGCACATGCCCGTTTTATAGTCTAGGAAATACTATTGAAGTGCCTGGCATTTTTCTTGTATTTGCTCTTCTCTCTCTCTCTCTCTCTCTCTCTCTTATTTTTTTGAGGCAGAGTCTCACTCTGCTGCCCAGGCTGGAGTGCAGTGGCATGATCTTGGCTCACTGCAACCTCCGCCTCCCAGGTTAAAACGATTCTCGTGCCTCAGCCTCCCGAGTAGCTGAGATTACAGGTGTGGGCCACCACACATGGCTAATTTTTGTATTTTTAGTAACACCGGCTTTCACCATGTTGACCAGGCTGGTCTCAAACTCCTGACCTCAGGTGATCTGCCCATCTTGGCCTCCCAAAGTGCTGGGATTACAGGCATGAGCCACTGTGCCCGGCCTGCATGCTCTCATTTTGCTCCTGTTCCCCATGCCTGGCATTCCCTCTGCATCAGAAGTGACATACAGACTTTTAAGTTTCACCATCACCCCTGAGAGGGCAGTTTGATTCTCATTCTCTGTCTGGGTGAGGAAACTGAGGCTCAGAGAAGTCCAGTCCCTGGTTCAAGGTTGAGCTTAATAGGGCGCTTAAGCTCAGGTGCCTCTCAGGGGCCACAGTCGCTCATGCCTCTGCATTACTGTGCTCCAGAGGTGGCACCAACCTAGCCTATTCAGTTCCAGAGTTCCTCTCTGACCCTCGGTCTCTTTTTCTGTCCATCTTGAGGCTTGGTGCAGAGGATCGCAGGGCCTTGGTATCTTCTGTCCCGACTCCAGGCTGCAGAGAGGGCTGTCAGGACGGGATGCAGGGTCAGGAGGGAGCTGAACCAGTCACTGTACTAGTGGCCGCACTGTGCCAACCTGGCCTTCCTGAGGCTGGGCCCTCCCTCCCACCCAGTCTGGAGTCTCCTGGCTGTGAAATTGACTATGCCTTACCCTTTTGTTCCAGGTATACCTTTGGGCAACCCGTGGCAGGTGCCTTAATGATCAACATGACCATTAATGGTGTGGGGTACTACAGCCATGAGGTGGGACGCCCGATCCTCAGAAAGACCAAGGTGAGAAACAGGGACCCCTCCACCCCCTGACCCAACCCCCAGGTTCACTGCCACAGTCACACATTTTATTTAACTTTCTTTTATTATTATTAGTTTATTTACTGCCTTAAAAAATATTTTGAGGCCGGGTGTGGTGGCTTACACCTGCAGTCGCAACACTTTGGAAGGCCGAGGCGAGTGGATCACGAGGTCAGGAGTTCAAAACCAGCCTGGCCAAGATGATGAAACCCTGTCTCTACTAAAATACAAAAATTAGTTGCGGGTGGTGGTGCATGCCTGTAATCCCTGCTACTTAGGCAGATGAAGCAGAGAATCATTTTAACCCGGGAGGCGGAGGTTGCAGTGAGTCAAGCTCTCACCACTGCACTCCAGCCTGGGTGAAGAAGCAAGACTCTGTCTTAATATATATATATATATATTTTTTGAACAGAGGCAGGGTCTCACTATGTTGCCCAGGCTGGTCTTGAACCCCTAGGCTCAAGTGATCCTCCTGCCTTGGCCCCCAAAAGTGTCAGGATTACAGGTGTGAACCACTGCTCTGTTTAACTCTCTAAAAGTTATATGGCAGGGATTTTTCTGATGATAAAATTCCTGCAGGCTGAATGTCGAGACTTTAGAAAATATAAAAAGAAAGAAAGTAAACATAACGTGTTCTCCAGTAGGTGGACACGAACACTATTGATATTTTGATGTGTTTCCTTGCAGATTACTGTATGTAAAATTAAAAAAAAAAATTTGGCCAGGCATGGTGGCTCACACCTGTAATCCCAGCACTTTGGGAGGCTGACGTGATCAGATCACTTGAGGCCAGGAGTTCAAGACCAGCCTGGCCAACATGACAAAACCCTGTTTCTACTAAAAATACAAAAATTAGCTGGGCATGGTGGTGCATGCCTGTAATCCCAGCTGAGGCTGAGGCTGGAGAATCACTTGAACCTGGGAGGCAGAGGTTGCAGTGAGCCGAGACTGTGTCACTGTTGTCCAGCCTGGGCAACAGAGCAAGACTCCCCCTCAAAACAAAAAAAAACAAAAACAAAAACTAAACTAATTGTATTGCCTGGAGTCCCAGCTATTAATATTTGGAAGGCAGAGGCAGGAAGATTTCTTGAGATCAGGAGTTCGAGGCCAGCCTGGGCAACATAGTGAGATCACATTTCTAACATAAAATAAAAACATAAATGGTTTTATTGAGAAATCATTCACATAGCATACAATTCACCCATGTAGAGTATACAGTGGTTTTCATATAGTTGCAGAGTTGTGCAACCATGGCTGTTATCCAGTTTTAGGATCATTCCACCCTCCTTCCCCAAACCCTTCCTGTCCTTTTGCAGAGAATCCTCATCTCCCTCCTCCAGTCCCTGGCAATCACTGATCTGTTTTCCGTCTCTGTGGATCTGCCTGTTCTGGACATTTCTGTCAGGGAATCATACACTGTGAGTCCTTTTGTGTCTGGCTCCTCTCGCTCAGCGCCATGTTTTTGGTGTTCATCTGCATTGTAGCGTGATCAGCACTTCATTCCTTTTTGATGGCCGCATCGTATTCCCTGGTACAGACGGACCACAGTGTGCTTATCCCTCCATCCAGTGGTGGACGTTTGGGTTACTTCTGCTTTTTGGCTACCATGTCTCCTGATACTATGAACGCCCCTGTGCAAGTTTTTCTGTGGACCTATCTTTTTGTTTCTCTTGGGTTCATTCCTAGGAGCGGAATTGCTAGGTCAGAGGGTAACATTGTGTGTAACCTTTTGAGGAACTGCCAGATGGTCCATGTGGCTTCACTGTTTTACATTCCCACATGTTTAAAGTATTGTAACTTTTTTTGGTCCTTCAACATAATGCTACATTGTGAATGAGTGCAACAGACACCCACCTTCCTGGAGACTCCCATTCCTCCTCAGGTGTCCCGGACATTAACCCTTTCAGCACCAGCTCCTCCCCACCTCCCACCCAAAGGTCCTTCTCAGTCCCTTTCCTACCTGGGACACATCTGCTCCAATGGGTTCCCCTCTCTTATCTCTGAGATCTATTAAATTAAATTAAATTAATTAATTTAATGAGATGGAATCTCACTCCATCTCCCAGGCTGGAGTGCAGTGGCGCGATCTTGGCTCACTACAGCCTCCGCTTCCTGGGTTCAGGCAATACTCCTGCCTCAGCCTCCCCAGTAGCTGAGATTACAGGCATGTGCCAGGATGCCGGGTTAATTTTTGTATTTTTAGTAGAGACAAGGTTTCACCATGTTGGCCAGGCTGGTCTTGAACTCCTGACCTCAAGTGATCCGCCCACCTCAGCCTCCCACAGTGCTGGGATTCCTGGCATGTGCCACGGCGCCTGGCCTCTCTCTCAGCGCTCAGGCTTCTCTTTCATGGATTGGACACCATAACCCCCCCTCCCATTCCTGACACTGGCACCTTGGGTAATCCCGGCCGTTCTCCCAAGAGGCTACTGGCTGACAGCCTTTGTCTTAGTTCTCTCATTTACTGAGTGATTTATTCCATACCTCTTTCTGAATAAGGATTATTTTCCAAGTCCTAGGCTGGGGTCCTGAGATAGGAATTGCATGAGGGAGTTCTGGTGCCTGTTCAGGGTGGGGCCGAATGGGTTCAGATATCCCCTCTGTTGCCTGGGCTGTGGGAGATTGTGTCAGTATGGGAATCTCTTTCCTTTTTTTTTTTTTCTGAAACAGAGTCTTGCCCTATCACCTAGGCTGGAGTGCAGTGGCACAATTTTGTCTCACCGCAACCTCTGCCTCCTGGGTTGAAGCTATTCTCCTGCCTCAGCCTCCTGAGTAGCTGGGATTATAGGTGTGTGCCACCATGCCCAGCTTTTTTTTTTTTTTTTGAGAATGAGTCTCACACTGTAGCCTAGGCTAGAGTGCAGTGGCACGATCTTGGCTCACTGCAACCTCCACCTCCCGGGTCCTGGTTCAAGCAGTTCTCCTGCCTCAGCCTCCTGAGTAGCTGGGATTACAGGCACTTGCCACCACGCCCAGCTAAGAGATAGGGTTTCACCGTGTTGGCCAGGCTGGTCTTGAACTTCTGACCTCATGATCTGCCTGTCTCGGCCTCCCAAAGTGCTGGGATTACAGGCGTGAGCCACCATGCCCAGCCCGAAGAAGGAAGGCAATTTTTTATATTTTTAGTAGAGACAGGGTTTTGCCATGTTGGCCAGGCTGGTCTCGAACTCCTGACCCCGAGTGGTCCGCCTGCCACAGCCTCCCAAAATGTTGGGATTACAGGCGTGAGCCACTACGCCTGGCCTCTTTCCTCTTCTGCTCAATGGAGCCAACGTCCATCTTCCCTGGGATGTTGTGCAGATCCAGTGAAGGACCCTCTGCATGGTCCTGTGGCATAGACTGGATATCCTGCCAAGTGTCCCCAGCACCTTCCAGCAGCTGAAGAGTCTGGCACCTCAGGTGTGTGTTTCAGGGACATCCCCCGAGGACACTCCAACCCCAAGTGAGCACACGCTGCGTATTTTCTCCCTCCTTGCTGGAAACAGATGTTCGGTGCCACAAAGAAAAATCATCACTGAGACAAAGGATCTCTCAGCAAGCCATTTTTACTTCCTGCACTGCAGGAAGGGTACCCTCACTAGCCATCTTGCCACAAGAGTACAACAAACAAAGGAAAGCAAACATATTTATTTCTTCTGCATTTGGGGTTGTCCTTATTGCTGTGTCTGATCTCTGTTGGTTGGAGCCAGACCCTACAATCTTAACTAAAACTCGATTGGCTAACGACTTACTGCTGTGTCCGATCTGTTGTTTGGAGCCAGACCTTACAATCTAAACTAAAACCCGATTGGCTAACGACTTACCGCTCTGTCTGATCTCTGTTGGTTGGGGCCAGACCTTACAAACTAAACTAAAACCCAATTGGCTAATAACTTAAACATTTTTTTAAATAGGTAAGGGGCATAGGCTGCAAGCTGGGACATGCCTGTGAGCACGTCCAGCACAGATATTTTGGTTAAAGTACAAGGACATAGACTGTACTACGTGCCTGTAAGTGTGTCTAACAGCTACATAGGACAGGGCTTAGCAAAGAGTTATTAGCACACTTATGATTTATTCTTTAACAAGAAAGGAATTTGAAGAGGAACTTTTACTTCCCACACTTTAGATCCTTGGCTCCCAGGACTTCGACATCTGCGTGAGGGACATGATCCCAGTGGACGTCCCTGAGCACTTCCGGGGCAGGGTCAGCATCTGGGCCACAGTGACCAGCGTGGACGGGAGCCAGCAGGTCGCATTTGATGACTCCACCCCTGTGCAGAGGCAGCTGGTGGACATCCGGTACTCCAAGGACACCAGGAAGCAGTTCAAGCCGGGCCTGGCCTATGTGGGGAAGGTAACTTGGGGGTGACTGTGCCACATCCCTCCGAGGACCACTGTGAAACCACCACTAGCCAGTAGCTTCGCTTTGATGACTCAGCTGAAAATGGATCTCCTGACATAACTTTTGCCGAGGGTGGTGAGGGCTAGGGTCCCAGGTGAGGGTTGGGGACATTTTCCTCCATGGGAAAGAATGATGTCTATTCTACATGGACAGACATTTGAGTAGCCATTTATTTTTATTTTTTTGAGATGGCGTCTCACTCTGTCACCCAGGCTGGAGTGCAGTGGCGTGACCTTGGCTCACTGCAACCTCCGCTCCCGGGTTTAAATGCTGCAATCTCTACCTTCTGGGTTGAAGCAGTTCTCCTGCCTCAGCCTCCCAGGTAGCTGGGATTACAGGCACCTGCCACCATGCCTGGCTAATTTTTGTCTTTTAGTAGAGATAAGGTTTCACCATGTTGGTCAGGATGGTCTGGGACTCCTGACCTTGTCATCCGCCTGCCTCGGCCTCCTGAGTGCTGGGATTACAGGCATGGGCTACTGCGCCTGGTCTGAGTAACCATTTATTAAAGCAGCTCCTCTAAGGCAGTCCTGTTTCTTAAATGGGTTCATTTTTTTCCTTTTTCTTTTTATTTTTTTGAGACGGAGTTTGGCTGTGTCACCCAGGCTGGAGTACAGTGGCACAATCTCGGCTCACTGCAACCTCCGCCTCCTGGGTTCAAGCAATTCTCCTTCCTCAACTTCCTGAGTGGTTGGGATTACAGACGTGCGCCATCACTCCTGGCTAATTTCTTTATTTTTAGTAGAGATAGGGTTTCATCTGGTTGGCCAGGCTGGTCTTGAACTCCTGACCTCAGGTGATCCACCCACCTTGGCCTCCCAAAATGCTGGGATTACAGGCATGAGCCACCGTGTCCAGCTTTTTATTTATTTATTTATTTTTTTAAAGGCAATTGCACTCCATTGCCCAGGCTGGAGTGCAGTGACTCACTACAACCTCCACCTCCCAGGTTCAAGTGATTCTTCTGCCTCGGCCTCCCTAGTAGCTGGAATTACAGGCACATACCACCATGCCCAGTTAATTTTTGTATTTTTAGTAGTGACGAGGTTTTGCCATGTTGGCCAGGCTGGTCTCAAACTTCTGGCCTCAAATGATCCTCCCACCTCAGCCTTCCAAAGTGCTGGGATTACAGGCATGAGCCACCATGCCGGGCAAATTTTTTAATTTTTTAATTTTTATTAATTTATTATTTTGAGAAAGAGTCTCACTCTGTTGCCCAGGCTGGAGTGCGGTGGTGCCATCTCAGCTCATTACAACCTCCGCCTCCCAGGTTCAAGTGATTCTCCTGCCTCAGCCTCCTAAGTAGCTGGGATTACAGGTGTGTGCCACCACACCCAGGTAATTTTTGTATTTTTAGTAGAGGTGGGGTTTTGCCAGGTTGGCCAGGCTGGTCACCTGACCTCAGGTGATCCACCTGCTTTAGCCTCCCAGAGTGCCGGGATTACAGGCATAAGCCATTGTGCCTGAAAGATTTTAAAATTTTTTTGTAGAAATGGGATCTTGCTGTGTTAGCCAGACTGGTCTTGAACACCTGGCCTCAAGCAGTTCTACCTCAGACTCCCAAAGTGCTGGGATTACAGGTGTGAGCCACTGCACGAAGCCATCATTCTTATTTTAATTGTTGAACTGGGGTAGGCTGAGCATGGTGGCTCATGCCTGTAATCCCAGCACTTTGGGAGGCTGAGGCGGATCACCTGAGGTCAGGAGTTCAAGACCAGCCTGGCCAACATGGTGAAATCCCATCTCTTCTAAAAATATATAAATTAGCTGGGTGTGGTGGTGGACACCTGTAATCCCAGTGACTCAGGAGGTTGAGGCAGGAGAATCGCTTGAACCTGAGAGGCGGCGGCTGCAGTGAGCCGAGATTGCACCACCACACTCCAGCCTGGGCGACAGAGTGAGACTCTGTCTCAAAAAACAAACAAGAACCAAACTTGGGGCATCTTCACCCTAATTGCAGCAGCAGGAGCAGGGCATGGCCAACAGAGCCCAGTGTCACACAAGGGGAAGATGAGCCACACCCCCGACCCTGCTTCTGCCTACACCCAGTTCCCTTTTGTCATCTGTGAGTGGTGCTGGCTGGCTGCCGTCACACTGAGTTCTGAGCTTCCCACTCTGCTCTGGAACTTCCCTTCTCTTCTCCATGCTAGTGTTAGAGCCACCTCTATCCCATGCACAGAGACATATCTCCCGTGTCCCTGGCTTTGAGGGTGGCAACTTGAGTCGAAACTAAAGTACCCTGTGTGGGATCAGAATGTGTATGAAGAAGAGGCTTAAGGCTATAAGCTTGGTAAAGAGGAGCATTTCACATTTGACAGAAAATGCCTACCATCTGCATTAAAGAACGGAGTTGTTAGGCTGGGCATGGTGCCTCACACCTGTAATCCCAGTGCTTTGGGAGGTGAGGTAAGAAGACCACTTGAGGCCAAAAGTGTGAGACCAGCCTGGGCAACATAGTGAGATCCAGTCTCTACAAAAAAATAAAAAGAAATAGGCTGGGCATGGTGGCTCACATTTTGGGAGACCAAGGTGGGAAAACTGCTTGAGACTAGGAGTTTGAGACCAGCCTGGGCAACAGAGAAAGAACTCATCTCTACAAAATTAAAAAAATATATTAGCCAGACATGGTATTGCACACCTGTGGTCCCAGCTATCAGGAGGCTGAGGCAGGAGGATTGTTGAGCCCAGGAGGTAGAGGCTGCAGTGAGCTGTGATCGGGCCACTTCACTCCAGCCTAGGCAACAGAGCAAGACTCTCTCAAAAAAGAAACAAGAAGGGAGTGCTTAATGAGGAGCATGTGGGCTGAATCCTGGTTCACTGCATCACCAAATACCTGTACAGCTGTGGCTCTTTTAGGGTTCTTTAGAGGCTACAATCTATGCTCCTTTCAAAACATGTGTGTCTGTGCTGTTCTGGCTGGCTCTGCAACCAGTCTGAATGAGTGAGGCTTAAGTGTCACACTGAACTGTCCATACCCTGGTATGGCATCATACTAATGGCCAGCACATGTAATTTGTACTTCATGACCTCTTTGCCAAATCCAAGGGCATGAAGGTCTACTCTTACGTTTTCTTCTAAGAGTGTTAATAGCTTTAGGTCTATGATCCATTTGAGTTTATTTGTGTATATGGTGTGAGGTAGGGACACAACTTCATTTAAAACTATTTTTTTTCTTAAGAGACAGGGTCTCATTCAGTCACCTAGGCTGGAGTCCAGTGGTATAATTGTAGCTCACTGCAACCTTGAACTCCAGGACTCAAGTGATCTTCCTACCTCAGCCTCCTGAATCATTGGGACCACAGGTGCATGCCACCACACCTGACTAATTTTTCAGTGTTTTGTAGTGAGATCTCACTATATTGCCCAGGCTGGTCTGGGACTCCTGACCTCAAGTGATCCTCCTGCTTTGGCTTCCCAAAGTGTTGGGATTACAGGCGTGAGCCACTGTATCAAGATTCCATGTCTATCTTGGAAGCCTCTTCAGTAGCTGGAACCACAGGCACCCACCACCACACCTGGCTAATTTTTAAATTTTTCATAGAGATGGGGTCTCACTGTATTGCCCAGGCTGGTCTCCAACCCATGGCCTCAAGCAGTCCTCCTTCCTTGGCCTCCCTAAGTGTTGGGATTACAGGTATGAGCCTCTGCACCCGGCCTTCATGTCTATCTGTATTCCAACATCTTGCTTACTGTAAGTTTTGAAACTGGGACCTGTGAGTCCTTTTTGTTTCCCTTTCAGGACTGTTTTGGCTATTCAGGACCCATCGCAATTCCCTATGAATTTTAGGAGTAGTTTGTTAATTTCTACAAAGAAGCCTGCCCATATTCCAGTGGAGATTCTGTTGAATCTGCAGATCAGTTTGGGGAGCGTGGCCGCCTTAACCCTGTTGTGTCTCGGGTGACCTTTTCTAGGTAGAGCTATCCTACCCAGACGGCAGCCCAGCCGAGGGGGTGACGGTCCAGATTAAGGCAGAACTGACACCGAAGGACAACATTTACACCAGTGAAGCTGTGTCCCAGGGTGGACTGGTGGGGTTTGAAATCCCATCCATTCCCACGTCAGCCCAGCACGTGTGGCTGGAGGTGGGTGAGTCCCTCAAACCCTTGTCATTCAGCCAGCAGGTATGGACTTGGGGCCTCCCTTAGGCTGGATGCAGGTGCCCTATCAGTGGGCCCGGAGCCTGTCCCAGCCCTGGAGGAGTACACGTACCACCAGACAGTGGGACAGACAACACAGCCATCCTGGGGTCGGGTGGAAGGTCAAGGAGGCATAAGGGTGCCTGGTCCAGTTGTGCCAAAGGAGTCTTCTCCAAGGGGATCTCTTTAAATGGACTCCTGACCATGGGGACGTCAGCCAGGCTGCTTCTGGGAGGGTGGAACAGCATGAGTGGAGGCTCAGAGGCAGACCGTGATTATACTGTAATCAACATCTCACAAATGCTCAGTGTCTCACAAACGCTCAAATTGAGCCATTTTGGAGAGAGATTGGGGAGAGAGCCAATGAGGGTGTCCGCCACCTCAGTGGGGTGCTCAGTGGAAGGCAGTGTCAGGGGAAAGAGTAGTCTTATTTTTTTTTTTAAAGACAGGGTCGTGCTCTGTCGCCCAATGAAGTACAGTGGCACCATCATAGCTCACTGCAGCCTCAAACTGCTGGGTTCAAGCAATCTTCCTGAGTCAGCCTCCGGAGTACCTGAGATTACAGGTGCATGCCTATAATTGGCACCACACCCAGCTAATTTTTAAATTGTTTCTGTAAAGACTGGGCACGATGTCTCATGCCTGTAATCCCAGCACTTTGGGAGGCCGAGGTGGGCGGATCACCTGTGGTCAGGAGTTCAAAATTAGTCTGGCCACTATGGTGAAACCCCGTCTCTCCTAAAAATACAAAAATTAGTCGGGCGTGGTGGTGTGTGCCTGTAATCCCAGCCGCTCGGGAGGTTGAGGCAGGAGAATCACTTGAACCTGGGAGGCAGAGGTTGCAGTGAACTGAGATTGTGCCACTACACCCGAGCCTGGGCAACAGAGTGAGGCTCCATCTGAAAATAATAATAATAAAATAATAATTTTCTTCTGTATAGATAGGGTCTTGTTATGTTCCCCAGGCTGGTCTCAAACTCCTGGCCTCAAGCCATCCCTCCACCTCAGCCTCCCAGAGCATTGAGATTACAGGCCATGAGCTGCCATGTCTAGCCTGATCTGGTTTTCGATACCTAGTGATCCCTCCAGAGTCTTTAGTGGGAAGGTGGCTCAGGGAGGGGCCAGGCAGGCAGACAGGAGGTGAGGACAGAGAGGTCCCCAAACTGGAGCTCTTGAGGAAGTAGACCCAGCAGCCTTGGGATCCTGTCAGCAGGGGAGGGAAGAGCAGGAGGGATGGGAGAGAATGGCCTAGCGCTAGGCTTTGGGACCTGGTGGCCCCGGAGGGAGTAAATGCGTCCATGGGAACTGAGGACACTGGTCACTTTGTCCTCTGTGGGCACCGTGTCCCTAAAGGTTCTAACCACCAAAGCCACTGCGTTTGCCACTGGACATTCACAGCCAGATGTGTTCATGCTTTCTTGTGTTGGAACTGCCGCTCAGCACAGAGCAGCTGTTTGGTCACAGCTGTTTTGTTTTGTTTTGTTTTTTTTTTGAGATGGAGTCTCGCTCTGTTGGCCAGGCCGGAGTGCAGTGGTGCAAACTCGGCTCACTGCAACCTCCGCCTCCCAGGTTCCAGTGATTCTCCTGCCTCAGCCTCCCGGGTAGCTGGGATTACAGGCATGCGCCACCATACCCAGCTAATTTTTGTATTTTTAGTAGAGATGGGGTTCTCCATGTTGGCCAGGCTGGTCTTGAACTCCTGACCTCAGGTGATCCACCCGCCTCGGCCTCCCAAAGTGCTGGGATTACATGCATGAGCCACTGTGCCTGGCCAAATTTTTGTATTTTTTTTTTTTTTAAGTAGAGACAGGTTTTCACCATGTCGACCAGACTGGCCTCAAAATCCTGACCTCAGGTGATCCACCTGCCTCGGCCTCCCAAAGTGCGTGAGCCACCATGCCCAGACGGGCACTTGCTTCTTGGAACTAGGCAGAACGGGGTAGACAACTGGATCCTACTCCCTGAGGATTGGGGAGGGGGTTCCCCAAAGGGATATTGGAGCGTGAGAGATTGTTGCTTCTGGGCAGAGCAGGCAGAAGCATTCCCAAGACCCCTTTCTGCTCTCGGCACTGCGGTGTTGACCCAAGCATCTTCTGTTCTTCAGACCAAGGTGACGGCACTGAACGGAAAACCTGTGGGGGCCCAGTACCTGCCGAGCTACCTCTCCCTTGGCAGCTGGTATTCCCCCAGCCAGTGCTACCTGCAGCTGCAGCCACCCTCCCACCCACTGCAGGTAAGATTTTCAGCTGCTGCCCTTCCTGTAATCCCAGCACTCTGGGAGGCTGGGGGGTGGGGGCGGGAGGGGAATCACTTGAGGTCAGGAGTTCGAGACCAGCCTGGCCAACATGGCAAAACCCCATCTCTACTAAAAATACAAAAATCAGCCAGGTGTGGTGGTGTGTGCCTGCAATCCGAGCTACTCAGGAGGCTGAGGCTGGAGAATTGCTTGAACTCAAGAGGTGGAGGTTGCAATGAGCTGAGATCACACCACTGCACTTCAGCCTGGGCAACAAAACAAGACTCCATCATACGCAAAAAAAGCCCAGGCCTGGTGGCTGACGCTGGTAGTCCCAGCACATTGGGAGGCTGAGGTGGGTGGATCATGAGATCAGGGGTTTGAGACCACCTTGACCAACATAGTGAAACCCCATCTCTACTAAAAATACAAAAAAATCAGCCAGGCGTGGTGGTGGGAACCTGTAATCCCAGCGACTCGGGAGGCTGAGGCAGGAGAATTGCTTGAACTTGGGAGACAGAGGTTTCAGTGAGCCGAGATTACACTACTGCGCACTCCAGCCTGGGCGACAGAGTGAGACTTCATTTCAAAAAAAAGAAAAAAGAAAAAAAGTGGCATGTGTGAGCCTCTAAGGCAGCAGTAGCCAGCCTTTTTGGCACCAAGGACTGGTTTCGTGGAAGACGATTTTTCCATGGACTGGGCCATGGGTCGGGGCAGATAGTTCCAGGCTGATTGAAGCACATTACGTTTATTTTGTACTTGATTTCTATTATGACATTGCAGTATATAATGGCACAATGCTACCACTCCCCATCATGGAGAATCAGTGGGAGCCCTGAGCTTGTTTTCCTGCAACTAGATGGTCCCATCTGGGGATAACGGGAGACAGTGACAGGGCATCAGGCATTAGATTCTCATAAGGAGCGTGCATCCTAGATCTCGTGCATGCGCAGTTCACGATAGGGTTCAGGCTCCCAAGAGAATCTAATGCCACCGCTGTAGATCTGACAGGAGGCAGAGCTCAGGTGGCAATGCAAGTGATGGTGAGCCGCTGTAAATACAGAGGAAGTTTGGATTGCTGGCCTGCCACTCACCTCCTGCTGTGCCATCAGTTCCTAACAGGCCATGGACCAATACTGGCTAGGGACCCCTGCTCTAAGGGACCTAATACTGTGACTGACACAGGGACCTCTTATCTCCCCAGAAAGGGGAGAATTCGGTGGAATGCATGCATGCGTTGCTGTTTATTTCTCTTCTCTTCTTTTTTCTCTCTTCTCTTCTCTTCCCTTCCTTGTTTTCTTCTCTTTTTTTTTTTTTTTGAGACAGAATCTTGCTCTTTCACCCAGGCTGGAGTGCAGTGGCGTGATCTCTGCCCACTGCAACCTCCGTCTCCAGGGTCCAAGTGATTCTTCTGCTTCAGCCTCTGGAGTAGCAGGGATTACAGGTGCCCACCAGCCCGCCTGGCTAATTTTTGTATTCTAATAGAGATGGGGTTTCACCCTGTTGGCCAGGCTGGTCTTGAACTCCTGACCTCCAGGGATCTGCCCACCCCGGCCTCCCAGAGTGCTGGGATTACAGGCGTGAACCACTGTACCCGGCCCATTGCTGTTTATTTCTGATGGACATTGAGGCCGTGGCCCAGGGCTGACAGTGATGATCACCACTGCTCCCAGATGTGACACAGGGCTGCTGCTGTCGGCCGGGTTCCCCACTGTCTTGAGCCTTCCATTAGTGCAAAGGCCCTGGGAGTTTCTCCACCTGGACACACTGAGTGCAAAGGCAAGGTGAACTGAGAGCCGTGTCTGACATGCATTTCTCCTGGGTCTATTATTTTGCGATTCTGATTATATAAGATGTGTGTGTGTGTGTGTGTGTGTATTTTTCTTTTAATTCATAGACTTACTTTTTAAAGAACAGTTGTGAGTTTGTACAAACCTTGAACAAAAAGAGTTTCCGACCGGGTGTGGTGGCTCACACCTGTAATCTCGGCACTTTGGGAGGCTGAGGCGGGAGGATCGCTTGAGCCCGGGAGGTGGGAACAGGTGCTCATAAAGATCTGCTTCCTTGCCGTCTTCACGTTGAGGAGGCTGAGGAGGAGGAAGAGGAGGGGTGGGTCATGCTGTCTCTGGTAGAAGGGGAAGAAAAGCCACATATTAGTGACCCTGGCAGTTTAAACCTGTATTTTTCAAGGGTCAACTGTATATATGTGTGTATATATGTATATACTATGTGTGTTCATAGATATCTAGATATCTACATCTACATCTACATATATATATATATATGTACACATTTAAAAAATTTTTTTTGTCAGTGTCTCACTCTGTCGCCCAGGCTGCGGTGTAGTGGCACAATCTCGGCTCACTGCAACCTCCACCTCCTGGGTTCAATTGCTTCTCCAGCCTCAGTCTCCCAAGGAGCTGGGATTACAGGTACCTGTCACCCTGCCCAGCTAATTATTTTTGTATTTTTAGTAGAGACGGGGTTTCACCATGTTGACCAGGCTGGTCTCGAACTCCTGGCCCCAGGTAATCCACCTGCTTCGGCCTCCCAGAGTGCTGGGCTTCTGGGTGTGAGCCACTGCGCCTGGCCATACACATCTATATTTAAGTTCCATCGTTCTTCGGTTAATTCCGTGGGCTAGCGGCAGTCTCACTGGCTGGGCCGTTCGCATCCTGGCTGCAATCCCAACAGAGCCTCTGGCTCAAACTATAGCTCCAGCCTTGGCAGAAACGTCACCCCTAATGGAAAAGTTGCCATCACAGCGCCCAGGGCCCTACCAGCCCATAAACCTCTCACACTCCTTTTCTGATCACATCGAGGCCCCTGGGGTTCGGCTTGGAGGAATCGTGGCGCCGAGGCTGCCTGTTTCCTGGGATTAACAGCTCTTTGCATAGGTTGTAAGAATGAGAAGTCAGACAGGAATCACGCCCAGCTTGGCTGAACACACGGTTCTTGTAATGCCATTAAACCAGTGGTGCAGGGTGGGGGGACACTGGTGCTGGCCTCCTCCTCAGGGGGCAGGAAGGAACCTTGTGTTCTCAGCTGGCCAGACTGTTGTTCTGATTAGGGGAAGACCTGGTTCTGTCAGTCAGATCTTGCTCCCCGGGTCACAACTCAATGCTGCTTGAGGTGACTCAGTAAACTTCAGCTCTTCCTCCCCACCAAACTGCTGTGAGGGGCCCAGGGCACAACCTCAGGGCATGGGGGAAAGATGGGTTCCTGCTGGGGCCCAGGCTGGGCATGGTTCAGGGACCTCTTCCTCTTCTTCTAGCACCAGGGCCCAGGCAGGAGGGAGCTGGGGGGCTCCACTGCCCGCGTCTTCACACCCACCCTTCTGAACCTGTTTTGCTTGGTGAACAGGGGCTGTCACTCCAGTCTTTTAAGGTTGTTTTGATGCCACAAATTTCATGCAGAAGAGGAGAAAGATTTGTGCTCTCCTTTTACTCCCAAGATCTCAGGAGTAGGGGAGTTTTGTTTGGGTGTCTTTTTATAAGGGGGACATTTATAAATTTAGAATGAAATTGAAAAAGTTAGTATAATAAACAACCACAGGACTTTCATCTAGATTTATAAATTAATGTTTTTCCTGTATCTTTTCATTCATCCCTCCATCCACCCTCCAACCCTCTCTCCATCTCTCTATCATCTCTCTTCATCCCTCCATCCATTCATCCTCTCTCCCTCCATTTATTCACCCTTCCTCCCTTTTTTGTCCCTCCCTCCACCCATCTGTCCACTTACCCTTCATCAACTCATCTTCTCTCCATCCATCTATCCTTCATCCATCCATCCTCCATCCATCTATTCATCCATCCATCCACCCTCCCTCTCCTCCTTCATCCATCCATTATCCATCCATCTACCCTCCCCCCTTTCTTCCTTCTCTTTTCATCCTCCATCCATCCATCCATTTATCTACCATCCATTCATTCATCCATCCATCCATCTGCCCTTCATCCATTCATCCACCATCCATCCACCCATCCATCATCCCTCTTTCCCTCCTTCCTTTCTTTCCTTCTTTCACCCATCCACCCACTACACTTATCTATTATCCATCCATCCATCCATCCATTCATCCATCCATCCATATAGGGTCCAGCGCTATAGGGTTCTGTGAGCCCCTCCCTGCTGGTGCAGAGATGAGAAACTGTAGAAATAAAAGATACAGACACAGAGATAGAGAAAAGAGAGTTTGGGCTTGGGGATCCACTGCCAGCTAAAGTGCAGAGAGCTGCAGTGGCCCTCAGTGCCTGGACACTCTGACTTTTATTGAGTACAAAGCAAGGGACAGGGAGGGTAGGGTGAGGTAATGGTGGTCGGTGATAAGGTCAGGTAAATCACGTGTCTTGGAGATAGGGGACCCAATACTTTCAAGCAGCCGAGGCGAGGAGAAATCCGAATGCATCAGCACTCTTTGCATATTCATTAGAAATGTCAAGGACATTAATTCTTACCTTCTGAGAAAAAGAGAAACCAGGTGCAGAGGCGAAGCATGAGAGTGGACATGGAACGTGACCACTGAAGCACAGATCACACAGAGACAGTTAAGCCCCCGGATGTCTGTGGGCTTCCCTGACAGCCATCAGGCCTTGCCACAAGAGCTTGGAGAAGTGGAGTTTTCTCCTAACTCCCCCAGGAAGGAGAGGTCTCAGTCATTTTGGACGTCTCCTCCCCTAGCTGGCTAAATAGCAGGTGCTTTCCCAGCACTGGCACGGCCGCACAGCCGAGGCACCCCCCAGCAGCCCTTATGCCGGCCTGACAGAGGGCTTAGAGCATCCTGCCTTAGGATCACTTTGTTCACAATGTCCCCTCAGTTCCATGCTTCATAACCCGATAGTCATTAGTAAAATTTAAAGTTATATTGAGTATATATCTTTATGATTATAAGGGAGTAACTATAAGATTGTATATGATTATATAAAGGAATAACTATGTGCCTACATTTCTAATCTTTTCTGAATCAGTATTTATATGAGAACAGGGTAAGACTTCAGACCCTTGCCACGGCACTTGTGGGGTTTCTCACCTACACCTGTCTCTATTTAAAAAAAAAAAAGAAAGAAAGAAAAAATTAGCTGGGTGTGGTGGTGACTGCCTGCAGTCCCAGCTCCTCAGGAGATGGAGGTGGGAGGATCACCTGAGTCCAGGAATTCGAGGCGGCAGTGAGCTACGATCATGCCACAGCAACAGAGCAATACCCTGTCTCAAAATAAAATAAAATAATTAAATTTAATTTAAAAAAAGAAAAGGAATGAAGGACTGCTACAGGCTACAACCTGAATGAACGTTGAAAACATACAAAGTGGGAAAGGCCGTTGCAAAAAGTCACATATTACACAGCTCCATTGATATGAAGTGCTCAGAACAGGGAAGTCCATAAGGACAGAAAGCAGATGGTCGGCTGCCGGGAGTTGAAGGGAAAGAAAGGAGGAGCGATTGCTTAATGACCACAGGTTTCCTTTCGGAGTGATTAAAAAACTTTTGGAAATACAAAAAATTACCCAGGCATGGAGGCACTCGCCTGTAGTCCCAGCTACTTGGGAGGCTGAGGCAGGAGGATCACTTGAACCTGGAAGGCAGAGGTGGCAGTGAGCCGAGATCGTGCCACTGCACTCCAGCCTGGGTGACAGAGCGAGACTCCGTCTCAAAAAAACAAAAAACAAAAACAGAAACAAACAAACAAACAAAAAAACAACAACTTTTGGAATTAGATAGTGGTGATGGTTGCACAACTCTTTGAATATATCAAAAACCATTGAATTGTATGCTTTCTTTTTTGGGTGGATGGCGGGGTCAGGTTCTCACTCTGTCACCAGGTTGGAGTGCAGTCGCACAATCTCGGCTCACTGCAACCTCCGCCTCCTGGGCTCAAGCACTTCTCCTGCCTCAGCCTCCCAAAGTGCTGGAATTACAGGGATCAGCCACCAGGTCCCGCACTGAATTAGATACTTTCAAAGGGTGAATTTTATGGTATGTGAATTATATATTAATAAAGCTGTTGTTTTTAAAAAGGAAAATGTACCTATTATAAAAGGAAAGTTAGTATCACTTGCCACAATAGGAAATAATCATACCAATAAGAATAAATGATTAAAATCTTAAGTGTTCATTTTTTAACCACTAAAAGTCATCTCGATGTACCACCAGGAGTGTGAGTGTCACATACGATGTACAAACATTTCTCTAGAAGTAGTATTGCTCATTCAAAGGCTATGAGCATTTTAATTTCGATAGATTTGTCCACTCATTCATTGCATTAAAATAATTTATCAAAATCTCTATCAAATGCTGTATTAGTGCTGGAAATAGTGTCATCGACAAAGGCAAAGTCTTTGATCTCATGGGACTTACACTGTAGTAGGGGAAATGTGATAAGCAAACACATAACACCACAATATATACTGATATATAGTGCTGAGTATCGTGGAGAAAAATAAAACATTGTAAGGGGGTTACAGAACATAGGAACAAGGTGCTTTTTTATTGTGGTAAAATACACATAATATAAAATGTATTGCTTTAACCATTTTTTTTTTTTTTTGAGGCAGAGTTTTGCTCTGTTGCCCAGGCTGGAGTGCCGTGGTGCGATCTCGGCTCACTGCGACCTCCTCCTCCCAGGTTCAAGCAATTCTCCTGCCTCAACCTCCCAAGTAGCTGGAATTACAGGTGCCCACCACCATGCCTGGCTAATTTTTGTGTTTTTAGTAGAGATGGGGTTTCACCATGTTGGCCAGACTGATCTCAAACTTCTGACCTCGAGTGATCCACCTGCCTTAGCCTCCCAAAGTGCTGGGATTACAGGTGTGAGCACCACACCCAGCCTCACTTTAACCATTTTAAAATATTCAAGCAGTGGCATTTAGTGCATTCACAGTGTTGTGCAACCAACACCTTTGTCTAGTCCCAGAATATTTTAATTACCCAAAAGGAAACCCTACACCCAGACGGGTGGCCAGGAAGGTGACATTTGAACAGGGATCTGAAGGAAGCACAAGGAAGCGCCATGTCAAGATCGGGTCTTCTTTGCATACTACCTTCATCCCATATCAACAAATTCCTGTACTATTATTTAGTTCATATTTTCCTTTAAAGCAAGTCTATCTATTTATTTAAAAGTACAGTTATCTGCTGGTGCAATGGCCCAGCACTTTGGGAGGCAGAGGCGGGTGGATTGTTTCAGGTCAGGAGTTCAAGACCAGCCTGGCCAACTTGACGAAATCCCGTCTCTACTAAAAAATGTATAAATTAGCCTGGCATGGTGGTGCATGCCTGTAGTCCCAGTTACTTGGGAGGCTGAGGCAGGAGAATTGCTTGAACCTCAGAGGAAGAGGTTACAGTGAGCCGTGATTGTGCCACTGGACTCCAGCCTGGGCGACAGAGTGAGACTCAATCTCAAAAACAAAAACAAAAACAAAAAACAAAAAAAAAACCTAAATAAAGTACAGTTATTCATAAAATAGAATATTATTTGGCAATGAAAACAAATAAAGTGCCATCTGTTGTTGAAAAGAGTCAAACTCTGTAAAATATTTGAAGAAATTTATCCTGAGCCAAATATGAGTGACCATGGAGTCCACTCAGGAGATCCTGAGAACATGTGCCCAGGATGGTCAGGCTACAGCTTGGTTTTATACATTTTAAGGAGACATGAGTCATCAATCAATACAAGTATAATGCATATTGGCTCAGTCCAGAAAGGCAGGACAACTGGAAGCAGGGGCTTCCAGGTCATCGGCACATTCAAAGATTTTCTGATTGGCAATGGGTTGAAAAAGTTATTATCGGCCAGGCACGGTGGCTCACACCTGGAGTCCCAGCACTTTGGGAGGCTGAGGCAAGCAGATCACGAGGTCAGGAGATCGAGACCATTCTGGCTAACATGGTGAAACCCCATCTCTACTAAAAATACAAAAAATTAGACAGGCATGGTGGCACACACCTGTAGTCCCAACTACTCAGAAGGCTGAGGCAAGAGAATTGCTGACACCTGTGAGGTGGAGGTTGCAGTGAGCCGAGATCATGCCACTGCACTCCAACCTGAGTGACAGAGTGAGACTCCATCAAAAAAAAAAAAAAAAAGAGTTATTATCTAAAGACCTGGAATCAATAGAAAGGAATGTCTGGGTTAAGATAAGGGGTTGCAGAGACCAAAGTTTTATTATGCAGATTAAGCTTCCAGGGAGCAGGCTTTAGAGACAATAGATTATAAATATGATCAAATTTAAAAAGGTGCCAGACTCTTAGTTAATTCTCTCCTAGATCAGGGAAAAGATCCAGAAAGGAAAGAAGATTCCCGACAGAGTGTAATTTTCCCCTCAAGAGACAGTTTTGCAGGGCCGTTTCAAAATATGTCAAAGAAATATATTATAGGGTAAAATACTTTGATTTCTTTCAGGGCCTGCTATCTGTCATGTGATGCTATCTAGAGTTGGGCTGGAATTTCGTGTCTTATTGCTACAAAAGATTTCTTGTCAGTGTTAATATTTTTGTTTTAATGTTAATGCTGGTCAGCTGGGCTTGAATTCCAAAGGGCGGAGGGTATAATGAGGCGTGCCTGACCCCCTCTTTCCATTGTGGCCTGACCTAGTTTTTCAGGGTAACTTTGGAATGCCTTTGGTCAAGGGGAGGGTCCATCAGTTGGTTGGGGGGGGGTTGGAATTTTATTTCTGGTTTAAAAGTCATCCCTCTGTATATTCTCAGGAGATTGGTTCTGGGATTTCCTATGGATAGTGTGGATCAGCACAGTCAACTCTCTTCTCAGATTCAACTAACTACAGATGAAAAATATTCAGAAAAAAAGCCCAATAAAAAATAATAATACAACAATAAAAATACAAAGAAAGAACAATATAGTATAACAACGATTTATGTAGCATTTACATTGTATTAGGTCCCAATACAATCCAAGGACGCTCAACTCCCTCATATAAAACCACATAATATTTGCCTGTAACCTACGCATATCCTTCTGTACACTTTAAATCATCTCCAGGTTAACTATACGACCTAATATAGTTGTAGTTGGTTGAGTTTGAGGAGAGGGTTGACTATACTGATCCAAGCTACGGCATAAATGATCCTTGAAAATAGTATCCTTTTAAAGAAGAGACTTGAAGGGGAGACTTCTGTGTGGCTTTAGGAGAAACACAGGCAACCACAAGTAGAAATATTGAGAAAGCAGCCAGGCACGGTGGCTCACGCCTGTAATCCAAGCACTTTGGAGGCCAAGGCGGGTGGATCATCTGAGGTCAGGAGTTCAAGACCAACCTGACCAACATGGTGAAACCCCATCTTTAAAAAAAAAAAGAAAAGAAAAGAAAAGAAAAGAAATATTGAGAAAGCAGATTTTAGCTTAACCTTAGGAAGAACTTTCCAACCCCATAAACTATTCCCCAATGAAACTACCCAGCTCCAAATTCCAAGATCTCCCTCCAGACAACCCTGAAGCTACTTAAGCAGAGCTCATCCACAACAATCCCCAGAAAAGAATATACCTGTCTCAGACAAGCACACCAGGAAATGTTCTTCTGCAATTAGCAGTCAACAAAATGCAAATTCCACCAGCCTTCCAAGGAAGGACCTGTTAAAACTCTACTAGATTAGCAAGAAGTTTTATGAGCTAGAAGTAAAACTCCTTGAGGCACTATAAATTATTACAACCTTTGGAAATCACCAGTTTTGTCAAGAGCTGTAAAAATATTCTCTCCCTTTGATCCAGTAATTCTGCTTCAGGGAAGTTATTTTAAAAAAAATGCAGCAATGTTCTCATTTGTGGGAGCTAAAAATTAAAACAATTGAACTCACGAAGATAGTGAGTAGAAGGATGATTACCAGAGGCTAGGAAGGTTTGTGGAGGTGTAAGCATGGCTGAGTGGGCATGAAAAACAGAGAGAATAAATAAGAACTAGTATTTGCTATCATAACAGGGTGACTATAGTCAAAAGCAATTTAATCGTACATTCTAAAGTAACTAAAATAATATAATTGGATTCTTCTAACACTATTACATGTAAATTTTTGGTACTGCAAAAGAAGTAGCACTCGAATATGAATTTCCTCAGCAAGGCATTTTACCTCTACGGAAGGGTGCATCTCACAGATGGAGCAATGGCGAGCACACACCTGGTAGACCCAGCAGGTAGCCCCTATTGCTGTGTCGTTCTCCTATTGGCTAGGGTTGGACTGCACAGTTAAGCTAATTCCAGCTGGCTATTTTAAAGAGAATAGAGGTATGAGCCAGAGTGGTAGGGTGAGTAGTTTAGAGAGAAGGATGGTTATGAGACAGGTCAGAGCAGGTGACCAGGGGTGACTCAGGTCAAAGCAAGTGACCAGGGCAGGTGACCAGAGCAGGTGACAGGAGCAGATGGCTGGAGCAGGTGACCAGGATGAGTCAGAATGGAGCAGAGGACCGGGGGAACCGATGTGAACTACTGATCAGAACTGGTGGAAAAGGTTGCTTACTGAAACCACGAGGAAGTTAAACTTTAACATGGAGAATTAAAGACTAAGCTCTACGTACTGACACACTGATTCTTTGAAGAGAAACTTGGGGTTCACTGTATCTTAACAATTCCCCATCTTGAATTTTTACAGTTGTTTTTTCTCTTCAAACATCCTTAACATGTCTTGGCTTAGTTGTCCTACTATCCCTTTGACAGCCTCCCTGCTGTAATTAATAAACTGCTGCTGATCATAATAGATGTAATTTATTTAATTTACATTTTTATTAATTGTCACCTATGAAAACATTGACTTAAATCCTGCAGCCATTTGATCTCGGGCTTTAAATTGATTTGGTAACTCCAATAGTGTTTATATAAACATGGGGGTTAAAAGACACATGTGAGGAACTTCTCCTTTTTTCAATGTTTCTTTTTCTTTTTTGTGTGTGTTGATGGAATTCTAGGGTGAAAGGGATGGCCAATTGGACTACAGCACGAGTGCTGCTCTAACTACTTGGCAGAGTACCCAGCAATAGTCCCCTGCAGTACCACCACACATTTGCTTAGGGATGAAGGGCAGATTGATTGGTAAGCTCTTGAGAAGGCTTGGTTTCACTGTACCCTCTTAAGTCTTCAAGGAGTGCCAATTTAACCCCTGCTGTGAAGGGCATGAGGTGAAGTTAACATCTGGGGCTGGAGGCCAGATGGCCCTTGGGGGCTGACTCGCAGGGCTCTTAACCTCAGGGAACAGCAGTGAAAGGGTCTTGCATGACTCATCACCCCGGGCTGTGGGGTTCCGGAAGAGAGCTACCACACAGCTCACGTCCAGTGTGTCAGAGGACCACCCAAGTGGAAAGGGGACAGTCTGGGTCTCTGGCCTGCCTGTCACACAAGTATAACAGCTGCTCTTGTTTAGCATGCAAACAGAATATCTTACCCATTCCAGCCAAGCATTTGCGTCCTGATACCTCCTGATACCCTGTTTCCATTGCTATAGTTTGTTTTAAATCTTTAACCTCTACTACAACTACTCTGGTTTTTATCCTTGAGTAGATAACAAGAGAAGGTTTGGTTAGTGGCGAACTTAGCATAGGGAGAAGGGGGTGCAGGAGGTGAGGAGGCAATGAAGCACATTTCAAAGGATCCTATGGAGTCCTTCCCTGAGACTTCTGCTCCTATACCATAGGCACAGCCTAACGAAGGGAACAACTCTGGGGAGCAGAGATGGCAATCTGTCTGACAATGGGGAGGGGTAACTTCTTTAGCAAAATGAAGATGTGGTTTTAAGAAAATGCAAGTAGTAGTTGGGGCAGTCCATCCTTGCTCTTTAGTATTTTATAAGCATTGAACCAACTTTGGCAGGGAATCTCTGTTCTAGGAGGAGATTTCCAGTTTATACTGGAGTCTTTGTCAAACTCTTCTCAAACTAACTTATTCCAGTTAACAGATTTTTTTTTTTTGGTCTGAGGAGAGTTAGGAAGGATAAAGATACTTTTCTGAAGTGGAGAGTTGCCTCTGACTTGCTAAGTCTCCACAGGACGTAACAAGGCAGGCATCAAATGTAATAGTTTGAGGCAAAATTGACTGGGTACATTAATAACTAGGTGGTCAGCAATAGAGCGAGGAAAGAAGAAGGAGTAATAGAATAGATGAAAGAGAGTTAGATTTTTCTTAGCTTCAGTTTGGTAGGGTTTTCCCCAGGGACTATAGCCTACAACTCTGGAGGGGGTGGTGCTGTCTTGACTCAGGTGTGATGAGTCCATCCTTTTTCTGCTGTCTGGACTATGGTTTCAGTAGTTAGGAACACTAGGTGAGGTCCTTCCCAGGCCGGTTCGAGCTTTTCCTTCTCTCCAATTTTGACAAGGACGTGGTCCCCAGGCTCATGTTGGTATGCTGGAAACTCTGAGGTGGCACCTGTGCTAAAAGACCAAGTACATAATTTCTGAGAAACTGATCTTTTGTTTCAAATGTAGGGAGACCAGTAGTAGAATGTAGATAAGGCAATCCATAAAGCATCTCACAAGGGGATAGACCTGTGTCTTTTCGGGGAGCAGTTCAGATTCATTATTTATTTATTTATTTTTGAGATGGAGTCTCGCTCTGTCGCCAAGGCTGGAGTGCAGTGGCGCGATCTCAGCTTCCACAACGTCCCCCTCCCAGGTTCAAGCGATTCTCCTGCCTCAGCCTCTCAAGTAGCTGGGATTACAGGCATGTTCCACCACACCCAGCTAATTTTTTTTTTTTAGTAGAAAAGTGGTTTCACCATGTTAGCCAGGATGGTCTTGATCTCCTGACCTCATGATCCACCCACCTCAGCCTCCCAAAGTGCTGGGATTACAGGTGTGAGTCACCACACCCGGCTGCCTTTCAGACTCTTAAAGGGATAGTAGGCCTTCCTACTTTCCCTGATGAAGGTGGGTGCCAGGGAGGATGATATTTCCATGTTATTTCCAGCTCCTGGGCTTATTTCCTAAAGACATGTGCAGTGAAATGAGTCCTGTTATCTGAATCAATGTTCTCTATTGATCTAAACTTGGGTATAATATTTTCAACTAATGCCTTGACTGCCTTATTAGCAGTTATACTTGAAAAGGAAATAGCTCCTACCCAATGAGTAAGGTGATCTGCTATTACCAATAAATACTGTAGACGACCAATTGAGGCATCTCTGTGTAATCAGTCTGGATACTTTGGAATGGCCTTAAGCCTGGATTCCTTCTCCCAAGGGGTAATTTTTTTATAGTTTGTTTCGTAGTTTTCTTACATACTAAGCAACTGTCTGTAACCTGTTTGGCCAGGAGATAAATTCCTATGCACCCATGAACTCTGAGGACTATGTGACACAAGGCTTGGGGCCCCCAATGTGTCCCTCAGTGCAGTTGGGATCAGATTCCCCTGATAAGGTGTTTGATAACATTTCTCTCTGGTCTGGCAAAGGGCTAATATCCAGAATCTACAAATAACTTAAACAAATTTACAAGAAAAACAAACAACCCCATCAAAAAGTGGGCAAAGGATAGGAACAGACACTTCTCAAAAGGAGACATTCATGCAGCCAACAAACATATGAAAAAAAGCTCATCATCACTGGTCATTAGAGAAATGCAAATCAAAACCACAATGAGATACCATCTCACACCAGTTAGAATGGCCATAATTAAATAATCAGGAGACAACAGATACTGGAGAGGATGTGGAGAAATCAAAATGCTTTTACACTGTTGGTGGGAGTGTAAATTATTTCAACCATTGTGGAAGACTGTGTGGAGATTCTTCAAGGATCTAGAACTAGAAATACTATTTGACTCAGCAATCCCATTACTGGGTATATACCCAAAGGCTTATAAATCATTCTGTTATAAAGACACATGCACATGTATGTTTATTGTGGCACTGTTCACAATAGCAAAGACTTGGAACCAACTCAAATGCCCATTAATGATAGATTGGATAAAGAAAATGTGGCACATTTACACCATGGAATACTATGCAGCCATAAAAAAGAATGAGTTCATGTCCTTTGCAGGGACATGGATGAAGCTGGAAACCATCAACCTCAGCAGACTGACAGAGGAACAGAAAACCAGACACTGCATGTTCTCACTCATAAGTGGGAATAGAACAAGAACACATGGACACAGGGAGGGGAATATCACACACTGGGGCCTGTCCCGGGGAGAGGGCTAGGGGAGGGATAGCATTAAGAGAAATACCTAATGTAGATGATGAGGTGATGGATGCAGCAGACCCCCATGGCACCTATATAACTATGTAACAAACCTGCACCTTCTGCACGTGCACCCCAGAACTTAAAGTATAAAAAAAATAAAAATAAAAATATGAAAAGAGGTCTTTCCTGCCAGTGAAGTTAAAAAAAGAGAGAGTAAGAAGAAAAAGAGGTCCAACTTCACTATCGGTCAGGGAAATGAAAATGAGAGTAACAATGACTTGCTAGTTTTCACTCATCAGACTGGCAATCACTCAAAAAATAATGCAATAAAACCCAGTGCTCGCAATTATGTGTTGAAAAGGACACACCTGTGTGTTGTTTATGGGAACATGATTTATTATTGCATTTTTGGAAAGTTACTAGAACAATACCTTGTTGAAATTCCACACTGGGAATCCACCCTATAGAATGATATTTATCAAGGAATCGTTTGTAGTAGCAACAAAAGACAAACTGCAAATAACCTGTGTGCCCTCAGATGTGGAAGGGTTGAATAATCAGAGTACACTCCTATCATGAGCCATTAGGTAGCTATTAAAAATAATGAGTTAGATATTTATCTATTCACCTGGAGGAATTCCATGATGTACGTGCTGCCAAGTTTTGAAAAAATAGATAAATAAGTAGGTTCTAGAGAAACATATACAGTCATGTGTCACTTAATGACACGGATTGTTTCTGAGAAATGCATTAGGAAATTTTATCATTGTGTGAATAACCTAGAGCGAACTTACATAAACCTAAATGGTATAGCCCACTACACACTAGGGCTAGACAGTCTAGTCTATTGCTCCTACACTACAAACCCATACAGCACATAACTATACTGAATACTGTAGGTAATTGTAACACAACAGTAAATATTTGTGTATCTAAACATAGAAAAAGTACAGTAGGCCAGGTGCAATGGCTCACAACTGTAGTCCCAGCACTTTGGGAGGCTGAAGCAGGCAGATCACAAGGTCAGGAGTTTGAGACCAGCCTGGCCAATATGGTGAAACCCCATCTCTACAAAAAATACAAAAATTATCCAGGTGTGGTGGTGCATGCCTATAATCCCTGCTGCTCGGGAGGCTGAGGCACAAGAATCACTTGAACCCAGGAGGCGGAGGTTGCAGTGAGCTGAGATGGCACCACCGCACTCCAGCCTGGGTGACAGAGCAAGACTCTGTCTCAAAAACAGAAAAAGAAAGAAGAGGGAAAGATAACAGGAAAGGAAGAGAAGGAAAAACGGAAGATGGTAAGGTTCCCTTTACTGTATAGGATTTTCGCTGGGTTTGATTCTGCTTTTCATTTGTTTGTTTGTTTGAGATGAAGTCTCGCTCTGTCACCCAGGCTAGAGTGCAGTGGTGCGATCTTGGCTCACTGCAACCTCCGCCTCCCAGGTTCAAGTGATTCACCTGCCTCATCCTCCTGAGTAGCTGGGATTACTGGTGCCCGCCACCACGTCCCGCTGATTTTTTTGTATTTTTTGTAGAGACACAGTTCCACCATGTTGGCCAGGCTGGTCTTGAACTCCTGACCTCAGGCGACCTGCCCGCCTCGGCCTCCCCAAGTGCTGGGATTACAAGCATGAGCCACCTAGTTTTGTTTTCTATGAAACTTTGCTCCACTGAAGGAAGCAAAAGTGTTTATAGAGAACATCCAAGTTTGACTATGAGCAACTCCATTAGGTCCTTGAGACCCTGACTGCCTCAGTCATGAATGACTTGGCTCGAGAGGCAACAGAAGCCCCCTGAAAATGGCTTGAGGATAACCGAACACAAAGGAACTTGATGATATGATGGAATTTTCACAGAACAGTATAGGTTTCCGTGGGAAGCTGGGACCAGAATGGCCTCTCAGACCCCTGGCTCTATATGGCTTCTCTCCCTTTCTGTTCCCACTAGACATAGACCATACATGGAACCAGAAAACCAAACCGGAATCTCAGAATTCTTCCTCCAGGGACTCTCAGAAAAGCCAGAGCATCAGACCCTTCTCTTCACAATGTTCCTCTCCACATACCTGGTCACCATCATCAGAAATGTCCTCATTATCCTGGCCATCCTCACAGACTCTCACCTCCACATGCCCATGTGCTTCTTCCTGTCCAACCTGTCACTCGTTGACCTCCTATGATCCTCCACCACCGTCCCCAAGATGCTAGTGAACATCGGGACTCAGAGCAGAGCCATCCCCTTAGCGGGCTGCCTCACGCAGATGTACGCCTTCCACCTGTTCAGGACCATGGACAGCTTTCTCGTGGCCGTGATGGCCATTGACCGCTTCGTGGCATTGTCCACCCGCTCCATTACTTGGTCCTCGTGTGCTCCCGTGTCTGTGGGCTGCTGCTGGGGGCACTGTGGGTAATCACCAACATCCAGTCTCTCATACACAACTGCCTCATGGCTCAACTGACCTTCTGTGCTGGCTCCGAAGTCTCCCACTTCTTCTGTGACCTCATGCCCCTGCTGAAGCTCTCCTGCTCAGACACACATACCAATGAGCTGGTGATCTTGGCTTCTGGCATCGTCATGGGCATCAACCCACTCTCCTGCATCCTTCTCTCCTACATCCACATTTTCTGGACAGTCTTTAAGATCCCTTCTGCTCGGGGCAAGTGGAAAGCCTTATCCACCTGTGGCTCACACCTCACTGTGGTGTTCTTGTTCTATGGGACCATCTTTGCTGTGTACTTGCAGCCCACATCCCCCAGCTCCTCCCAGAAGGACAAGGCAGCTGCTCTCATGTGTGGCGTGCTCATCCCCATGCTCAACCCTTTATCTACAGCCTACGGAACAAGGACGTGAAGAGGCCCTGGGGAAGCTCATAGGCAAAGTGGCCGTCCCCCTGTCCTAGGGCAGAACTGCTATTGGATGCTTATTGTGTTCCAGGATCACTGTTCGGTGCTACGGACATAGAGAGCATCCCATCCCCTCACTGGGAATACAGACACGGAGTAAATTCTTCCAGTAGAACATGGTAAATGCGTCTTAAAGAGATGAACAAAGTGGATGGGTGCCCAAAGGGAAGGCGTGCATTTTCCCCATGATTTATCTTCCCCATGAAGATCAGAATAGCAAAGATCAAAGTGGCCTGAAATCAGCCCCTCTTGGGGATCAGGTGTTTAGGGTTGCTAGGTGGATAAGAGTAGTTGAAAACAAGGTATGTGGCTACACTCATTTTAGTATTGACAAAGGATGGGTGGGGTGGCTCAAGCCCGTAATCCCAGCATTTTAGGAGGCCAAGGTGGAACGATCGCTTGAGGCCAGAAGTTTGAGACCAGTCTGGGCAACATACAGAGACCCTATCTCCACACACACACAAAAATCATTTTATCAAGACATGGCGGTGCACACCTGTAGTGTCAGCTATTCAGGAGGCTGAGGCAGGTAGGTCATTTGGGCCCAGGAGTTCAAGATTGCAATGAGCTATGATTGCAGCACCACACTTCAGCAGCTTGGGAATCAGAGCAAGATCTGTCATTCAATCATAGATAGCTAGAGCAATAGACAGATAGGATGGATGGATAGATAGATAAATAGGATAGATAAGTAGGTAGGTAGATCAATTGATCAGTTGATAGATAATAGATGATAGATCAATAGATGATCAATAGAGAGACAGAGAGAGAGAGAGAGCGACAGGATATATAGATGTAATAGGGAGATAGATAGATAGATAGATAGATAGATAGATAGATAGATAGAGTGCACCTGTCATCTTAGCTACTCAGGAGGCTGAGGCAGGGGGCTCTCTTGAGCCAAGGAGATTGAGACTGCAGTGAGCTATCACTGCACCATCGCATGCCAGCCTGGGCAACAGAGTGAGACCCTGTCTGTAAAATAATAATAATAATAAAATAAAAAAGGATGTGTTGAAGTCCTAACCCCAAGGACCTCAAAATCTGGCCATATCTTGATGGGCATCCCTTTGTGGGTAACCCGACCTTTCTCTCTGGCTACTCTTAGCATTTTTTCCTTTATTACAACCCCGGTGAATCTGACTACTATGTGCCTTGGGGTTGCTCTTCTTGAGGAACATCTCTGTGGTATTTAGGGTTTCACCATGTTGGCCAGACTGGTCTCAAACTCTGCTTTGGCCTCCCGAACTGCTGGGATTACAGGCATGAGCCACCGCACCAGCCTGACACCTCGATGTTGGACTTCTAACCTCCAGAACTGTAAGACAACATATTTCTAGTGTGTAAGTCACCTAGTTGACGGACTTTTTAATTTTTTTTTTTTCAGAGAGAGAGAGGATCTCACTCTGTCACCCAGGCTGGAGTAGAGTGGTGCAATCATAGCTCAGGTGCAACCTCATCTCAAACTCCTGGGCTCAAGCAATCCTCCTGCCTCAGCCTCCTGAGTAGTTGGGACTACAGGCCCACGCCACTACAACCAGCAATATGTATTTATAGAGACAGGGTCTCACTATGTTGCCCAGGCTGGTCTCAAACTCCTGGCCTCAAGCAATCTGCCCTCCCTGGCCTCCCAGTGCTGGAATTGCAGGTGTGAGCCACCACACTCAGCCTGATTTGTGGTACTTTGTTACAACATCCCTAGAAAACAAATACAGTTAGTTTAGGAAATGTCAGCAACCTACAAAGACTGTGTCCCACAGCTGGGCGCAGTGGCTCACGATTGTAATCCCAGCACTTTGGGAGGGCCAGATGGGTGGATCACAAGGTCAGGAGTTCAAGACCAGCCTGGCCAATATGGTGAAACCCCGCATCTACTAAAAATGCAAAAAAACTAGCCAGGCGTGGTGGTGTGTGCCTATAATCGCAGCTACTTGGGAGTGGGAAGCAGGAGAATCACTTGAACCCGGGAGGCAGAGATTGAAGTGAGCCAAGACTGCACCACTGTCCCCTAGCCTGGGTGACCTGGGTGACAGAGTGAGACCCTATCTCAAAAAAAAAAAAAAAAAAAGACTATGTCCCAATATCCCAATACATCCTCTAAGTTTATGACTGACCACGTGTTCTGGTCAAGGGACCCCGGGCTGGAACTGGAGAAAAGGATGAAGGATCTAAGTTGCACGGATTCGCTTACTGGGTATCAGTGTGATGCCAGTAATGATGATGACAACTGAGATTTATTATCTGAACAACGCTGACTCGTTTATATGCACAGTCTCAATAAAGTTTAAACAACAGCCCTACAAGGTAGGTGCAGAAGTAATTTCCGGTTTGCCATTGGAAGTAATGGGAAACAGCAATGACTTCTGCACCAACCTAATAGTTTAACACCTTTTTTTCACAGAGGGGAAAATTAAAGCTTCAAAAGTAAAGCTGGCAAGACGTGGTAGCCAAGGTTCAAACAGCGAACCCATCCCAGAGCACCAGACCTTGAAGAGAAATGATGTAGTTTTGCATTCAGAGTCTAGAGAAGAAATTTGCAGATTATAGCACAAGGCCAAATCCTGCCTGTGATCTGTTTTTACATGGCCTGCAGAGCTTAGCAATTTTAACATTTTTAAATGGTTAGAAAAAAATAAAAGATATTACCGGGCGCGGTGGCTCACGCCTGTAATTCCAGCACTTTGGGAGGCCAAGGTGGGCAGATCACCTGAGCTCAGGAGTTTGAGACCAGCCTGGCCAACAAGGTGAAACCCGGTCTCTACTAAAAATACAAAATTTGCCAGGTGTGCTGGTAGGCACCAGTAATCCCAGCTACTTGGGAGGCTGAGGCAGAAGAATCACTTGAACCTGGGAGGCCAAGATCATGCCATCACTCTCCAGCCTGGGCAACAGAATGAGACTCCATTGAGGAAGAAGAAGGAGGAGGAGGAGGAGGAGAAGGAGGAGGAAAAGGGGAGGAAGAAGAAGAGGAGGAGGAGGAAGAAGAAGAAAAGGAATATCTTCTTCCAGAATATAATAGATTCTGGATACTAGAAAAAGGAAAAAGAAGAAAATTAATTTTGAAAGAGAAGAAGAAGATTCTATGACCAATTAAAAGTATATAAAATTCTGGCTGGGTAGTGGCTCATGCCTATAATCCCAGCGCTATGGAAGGCTGAAGGGGGAGGATCACCTGAGGCCAGGAATTTGAGATCAGCCTGGGCAACATAGTGAAATCTCATCTCTACAAAAATTTAAAAATTAGCCAGGTGCAGCAGCATGCACCTGTGGTCCCAGCTACCCATGAGGTTGAGGCTAGAAGATTGCACACCCAGGAGTTCGAAGCTGTAGTGAGCTGTGATTGCACCACTGCACTTTATCCTGAGCAACAGAGTGAAACCCTGTCTCAAAAAAAAAAAAAATTACTGTTTGTCCCTTTACCAAGCAAGTTTAATGACTTCTTTTCTTCAGAAAAACTAGAGTCTGCTACCCAAAGTGATACATGAATCGGAAGAATCATCATTCTTGTTAGAATGAAGGCTCCCACTCTATCCCACACCTGCTAATCATAATTCATCAAGGCATTCATATAATCCTTAAAGTTTGAACATCACTGCAGGCAGCAGTGAAGTGCACCTGTAGCCCCAGCTATTCAAGAGGCTGACGCAGGAGGATCACTTAAGCCCCGGAGTTCGAATCCAGCCTAGGCAGAATAACGAGACCCCTGTCTCTAAAAACAAACAAAAAAAGTCCAGCACTTTGGGAGGCCAAAGCAGGCAGACCACCTAAGGTCAGAGTTTGAGACCAGCCTGACCAACATGGGGAAATCCCATCTCTACTAAAAATACAAAATTGGTGGTGCATGCCTGTAGTTCCAGGTACTCGGGAGGCTGAGGAAGAATTGCTTTGCCCAGGAGGTGGAGGTCGCAGTGAACTGAGATCACGCCACTGCACTCCAGCCTGGGCAACAAAAGCGAAACTCCATCTCAAAAAAAAAAAAAGCTTGTAATTTAAAAGTTGGAGCATCACTGGGCTAGATGGGGGTCCTGTAGATGACCGGGACCCAAATAGGCTTTAGGTTCAGAGATACAGAACCAGATCTGGGATGCTGCTTTAGCTCCTACCATGGATACGTCCAGGAGGGAACCTTACCAAGTGCTCTAAAAGCTCTGAAAACTGCAGCTGGAGAAGTGGCCACTAGGTGGCAATCATGCCATTTCACCAATTGAATTTAAAACCTCCCCCGCCCCGCAGAAACTTGTATTCTAGCTGTAGGCTGGCCCACTTCCATGGGCCTTCGGTGTAATCTCCCCCTGGAAGGGAACAAGAAGTGCAAAGTTTCCATGATGAGAGGGAGCCTCTGTTGTTCAGAGAAATCATGGAGACTGGTGTGGCCTGAGCCCAGAGTGACAGGGGGGCTGGTTTGCAGAGGGCCTGTGGAGGGCACTGGGAGTCACACGGTCTGTGGGCCACAGGGATTGTAATCATGACAAGGTTTAAGGAGGATAGGGAGGACTGTGCTTCAGAACGAACCCGCTGGTGAGCCACACCATAGATTTGGAGCCAGCACATTTTTTCTGTCAAGGTCCAGGTCATCAATATTGTCAGCTTTAGGGACCTTACCGTCTCCGCTGCAATGACTGAACTCTGCTGCTCTCTGGTGAAAGCAGCCACAGATGAGACATCAAGGAATGGCCTGGCTGTGTCCCAGTAAAACTATTTATAAACACAGAAGCTTCCATTTCATATCATAGGACATGTCACACGATGTAGCCTTTGGGTTTGTTTTCAACCACTTTTAAAATGTTACAACTATTCTAGGCCAGGTGCATTAGCTCATGCCTGTAATCCCAGCACTTTGAAAGGCTGAGGGAGAAGGACTGCTTGAAGCCAAGAGTTTGAGACCAGACTGGGCAACACAGTGAGACCCCCATCTCTACAAACATTTTAAAATTAGCTGGGCATGGTGGTGCATGCCTGTAGTCTCAGCTACTCAGAAGGCTGAGGAAGGAGGATCACTTAAGTTCAGGAGATCAAGGCTGCAGGGAGCTATGATTGTACCACTGCACTTCAGCCTGGGGGACAGAGTAAGACCACTGTCTCTCAAAAACTAAAAAAATAATAAGGCCGGGCATGGTGGCTCACGCCTGTGATCCCAGCACTTTGGGAAACTGAGACAGGTGGATCACAAGGTCAAGAGTTCAAGACAAGCCTGGCCAACATGGTGAAACCCTGTCTCTATTAAAAATACAAAAATTGGCCAGGCATGGTGGCACATGCCTATAATCTCAGCTACTTGGGAGGCTGAGGCATGAGAATCGCTTGAACCCGGGAGGCAGAGGTTGCAGTGGGCTGAGATCGAGCCACTACACTCTAGCCTGGGCGACAGAGACTCTGTCTCAGAAAAATATATTTTTTAATTTTTTAATTTATTTTTATTTTTTTGAAACAGAGTCTCACTGTGTCACCCAGGGTGAAGAGCAGTGGTGTGATCTCAGCTCACTGCAACCTCCACCTCCCGGGTTCAAGAGATTCTCCTGCCTCGGCCTCCCAAGTAGCTGGGACTATAGGTGTGTGACACCACACTCAGCTATAATGTCTGCATTTTTAGTAGAGATGGGCTTTCACCATGTTGGTCAGGCTGGTCTCAAACTCCTGACCTCAGGTGATTTGCCCACCTCGGCCTCCCAAAGAGCTGGGATTACAGATGTAAGCCACTGCACCAGGCCACAATTCGTATGTTTTAAACTGTCTGCCATTCTGAGTAGCGTGATGAAATCTCGCACCATGACCATCCATCCCACCCGCGATGTCAATCATCTCTCCGTCTGGCGCATCTACACTGTAAACACCCCACCCATTGTCTCTTACTAGCCGTCGCAGTTGTCAGATCAACAAAACGTATAGCTGGGGTTCAGTATCACCCACAGTTTCAGGAATCTACCAGGGGTCTGGGAACATGTTCCCTGCAGATAACGGATGATTATTAGTGTCCTGGGGTTACCATAACAAAATACCACAGCCTCGAAGGCTTAAACAACAAAAATTAATGTTCTCACAGTTCTGTAGGCTGGAAGTTCAGATCAAGTTCAAGATCGTTGGCAGGGTTGTTCTGTGGCTTCTCTCCACCTTCCTCTGGAAGATGCCAGATTGAAGCAAGCCTCAGGGGACTCCATGTTTGGGTCCCCTTCCACGAATACTCCCTTCGTGGAAGCCATCTGTCTCTCTCCTGGATCTCCCCTCTGGGGTCCCCTTCCACACTCTCTCGTGGAAGCCTGTCTTCTCCTCCTAAACTCCATCTCTCTCTCTATTCCCTTCCACTCAGTGCAGAAGCTGCTTTCCTCTCCTGGATGCCATCTTTCTGGATTCTCTCACTCAGCATGAGAGTTAGCTGTTTCTTTCTCTCTCCTTCTCCTGTTTCTCTCTCTCTTTAAATAAATCACTTTCTACAAAAAAAAAAGAAGAAGAAGAAGAAGAAGCAAGTCTCAGGTGTGTAAACAAATGGCAATGACCACAAGGGATAGAGGAAGCTTAGGGCCTGCTCTCCAAAGCCTTCTCTATCTCCCATCCCCTAGAAACTGAGTACCCCAGGGAGCTGGTAGAATGGGGATGTGGAAGCATGTCCCATGCCCATAGCCTTCAAAACAGCCTAATTTGTTCTTCCCTTTGCACGTGAAACAGAGGCCTAGACAGAATGTCTGTGTGTGGAGTCCATCAGAAGCCAACCCTGAGATAATGATTCAAGTCTTTAGGAAATAAACAGGAAATACTCTAAGTGGGGTGGATATGTGGGAGACGGTAGGGAAGGAAGTCAGCAAAGAGTTTATTGAGAAGCAGGTTTCCACAGTGGACAGCAACTCCATCCCCTGGGTGAACACTACAGGTCAGTGTAGAGCACAAACCTCAATCATCCCACACAAAGGTGAGAGAGCTGGGGTATTTATCCATTAACTCCCCTTGACTGCCATAGAGGTGCTGAGCTCTGCCCAAACCTGACCAGCCCCTCCACCTGCATTTGGTTTTTCAACTAATTGGTCTGTATGTGTCTGAGGCTGGTTAATCCACTGGGTACCAAAAGCATACCACATCAGGCCTGCAGCCAATGACAACATTTAGGAGAAAGAAAATACACACATGAGCCAGGCACGGTGGCTCACACCTGTAATCCTAGCACTTTGGGAGGCTGAGATGGGCGGATCACTTGAGGTCAGGAGTTTGAGACCAGCCTGACCAATATGGTGAAACTCCATCTTGAAAAAAAGAAAAGAAAAAAGAAAAAAATAATAATTTTTAAAGTAAAAAAAGAAAATACACACATAGCCAGGTGCAGTGGCTCACACCTATAATACCAGCACTTTGGGAGGCCAAGGAGGAAGGATCACTTGTGGCCAGGAGTTTGAGACTACCCTAGGCAACATAGCAAGATGCTGTCTCTACAAAAAAATTTAAAAGCTAGCTGGGTGTGGCAGTGCATGCATATAGGCCTAGCTACTCAGGAGGCTGAGGCAGGCAGATTGCTTGAACCCAGGAGTTCAAGGCTGCAGTGAGCTATGATCACACCAATGTACCTCAGCCTGGGTGACAGAGGAAGATCATTTCTCTAAAACTAACAAGGCCAAGCATGGTGGCTCACACCTGTAATCACAGCCACTTGGGAGGCCCAAGGTGGGAAGATCACTTGAGCCCAGAAGTTTGAGAATAGTCTGGGCAACATGATGAGACCCTATCTCTACAAATAAACAGAATAATCACCCAGGTATAGTGGCACATGCCTGTAGTTCCAGTTGCTTGGGAGGCTGAGGCAGGAGCATCACTTAAGCCCAGGAGGTTGAGCCTGCAGTGAGCTGTGGTAGTGCCACTGCACTCCAGCCTGAGCAACAGAGCAAGAAAAATTAAAATAATAATAATAATAAAGTAAATAAAAATAACATGAAAAATAATAAATTTTTTAGAAAGAAAAGAAAATGTACACATACAGGCTTCAAAATCTGTACAGCAACTAGCAAAATCCACGAGAATAAGCATACGAACATCATTGTGAAACTTAGAATTCATAACCATTCCATTATATACAATTTGCAGATAATCTTTTCTCACTTATGAAGATTTCTGACTGCTAAAAAAGAATCATAGCCAATGGTGAATTAAATAGGGTACATGTAGGCAAATACAGCAGGAAAAGTACAAAAACTCAAAAGATTTATAAAAAATAATAACAATAAATATTTATGTGGTATATGGGTATCATGTGGGTGGGGCTAAGAGCTGCTCTCACCCCATGTCAGACCCCAGCTCCTCTGAGACTCTGAAGTAACTCAGTGGGACCCTGCTGCCTGTGCCCTCAACTTGCAAAGAGGTATTATCTTGACCCCTGACTTCTTTCCCCACTGTCAATAGCTGCCTCAAAGTCACTGTCTCAGGGATCTCATAGGAAGGAAGACACACCCCACCCTTTTACAGACTGATGTCCCCCAAACACACACATCCAGGAAAAATGAACAGCACCTACAAGAACTGTATACCAACAGTTGCATAATGAGTATACCAATATATGCATAATAAGAGTCCCAGAAGGAGAGAAGTAAAAGGATCAGAAAGAATATTTGATGAGGCCGGGTGTGGTGGCTCATGCCTGTAATCCCAGCACTTTGGGATGCTGAGGCGGGCAGATCACCTGAGGTCAGGAGTTTGAGACCAGCCTGGCCAACATGTTAAAACCCCATCTCTACTAAAAATACAAAAATTAGCCAGGTATAGTGGTGAGCACATGTAATCCCACCTACCTGGGAGGTTGAGGCAGGAGAATCACTTGAACTCGGAAGGCAGAGGCTGCAGTGAGCCATGATCATGCCTCTGCACTCCAGCCTGGGTGACAGAGTAAGACTCTGTCTCAAAAAAAAAAGAATATTTGATGAAATAATGGCCAAAAACTTTCCAGAATTGATGAAAGACATAAATCTACATATCCAAGAAGCTCAACAAACTCCAAGTAGAAAAAAAACAGACAACCACACCAAGACACATTAAAACCAAACACGCACAGCTTCCTCTGTCCAGGCCTCTTGGACACCCCCTCCTATACAGACCTCCATCACCTGACACCTGATCTCCTCCCTGAATAGAAAAGCATCACTTGATCACTTTGTGGAGCCCGAGTCTGGACAAGGAGGCAGATAAACTATAACAAACCTCTGAGACTATTAAATTCAAGTTGTGGCAAGTGTTAAAGAAAGGAAACTGAGTGATACAATAATGACTAGACAGAGGTGCTAGGCAGAAAGGGTCTCCCCACAAGGTGCCATTGGATCTAAAGGATGAGAGAGAGGTGGCCTCCAAAGAACCACAGCTTCCCAGGCAGAAGGAACCATATGTGCAAAGGACCTGAGGCAGAAACAGCTTGATGTGAAGGAGAATCAGAAGGGAGACCACAGTGAGTGAATGGAACAGCAAAAGAGATGAGGCTGGTAGTCTTGTTAGACTATGGTGGGAATCTGGATTTTATTCTAGGTGGGGTGAGCAGGCATAGGAACACTATTCAGCAGGATGGTGCTGTAATCTGATTTCAGTTTTAAGTCCACTCTGGGTAATATATGGAGAATGAAACATAGGGCTAAGGCAGGTTATATTTTCCCAGATGGCCACAATATCTCCCACCCTGCATCCACTTGTACAAGGTCACCTTGACATGCCTCCCATGGAGAGAGGTGCAGCCTGTGTCCCCTTTCCTCGAGTCTGGTGGCAGAAGTGACATAGCATGACACCTGAAGCTAGGTCAAAAGAGATGCAACTTCTTCCTTGTTCACTTTTAGAGGTCTGGGTGGCTGTCTAAGAAGTCTGACTACCCCAAGGCCACAATGCTGGAAGGAAGCCCAAGCCACATGGAGGCCTGTGCAGTTGCCCTAGTCCACAGCCCCAGCAACAGCTGGCGTCAATTGTAAGACCTCTGAGCAAAGACACCTCCAGATGATTCAGGACCCCCCCATTTTTTGAGTCACCCCTAGCCTTAGAGTCTTCCCAGCTGAGGTGTAGGGACAGGCACTGTCAACTCTGCCCTGTCCAAACTGAACCACAGCATCTGTGGGCATCATGTAAACCAAAAGGTATCTGAGACAGGTCTCAATCAATTTAGAAAGTTCATCTTCCCAAGGTTAAGGAAGTGCCAGTGACACAGCTTCAGAAGGTCCTGGAAACATATGCCCAACGTAGTCAGGGCTACTACCTTGATTCACACCTATAATCTTAGCTACTTGAGGGGCCACAGTGGGCAGATCACTTGAGCCCAGGAGTTTGAGACCAATCTGGATAACAGGATGAGACTCCAGCTCTACAAAAATAGAAAAAAATAGCCAGGTATGGTGACACATGCCCAAAGTCCCACTTGCTCAAGAGGCTGAAGCAGGACCATCACTTGAGCCCAAGAGGTTGAGACTGCAGTGAGCTGTGGTGGCACCACTGCACTCCAGCTTGGTCCAGGTGTGTGTGTGTGTGTGTGTGTGTGTGTGTGTGTGTGTGTGTGTGTATGTGTGTGTATGTGTGTGTGTATTTTTTTCTTTTCTTTTTTTTTTTTTGAGACGGCCCACTCTGTTGACCAGGGTGGAGTGCAGATGCACGATCTCGGCTCACTGCAACCTCCATCTCCTGGGTTCAAGTGATTCTCCTGCCTCAGCCTCCTGAGTAGCTGGGACTACAGGCACGCACCACCATGCCCAGCTAATTTTTGTATTTTTAGTAGAAATGGGTTCACCATGTTGGCCAGGATGGTTTCCATCTCTTGACCCTATGATCTGCCTGCCTCAGCCTCCCAAAGTGCTGGGATTACAGGTGCTAACCACCATGCCCAGCCTAGTTTTATATGTTTTAGGGAGACATGAGAGCAATCAATATATGTAAGATGTACATTGGTTTGGTCTGGGAAGGCGGGACAACCCAAAGTGGGGAGAGGGCTTCCAGGTTATAGGTAGACAAGAGACAAACAGCTGCATTCTTCTGAGTTTCTGACTAGCCTTTCTGAATATGCAATTTACAGAGATAGTCACTTATGCCTTAGTCTGGCTTAGTGAAACCAACAGGTGAGGAAGCGATCAGATGTGTTTGTCTCATGCGAGCAGAGGTACAGTTCTGAGTTCTGTCTGTCCTTTGCCCATAAGGAATTTCCTTGTGGGTAAATTGTGAGGGAGATATGTAGCTTTTCTTCTTTTTTTTGAGACAGAGTCTCGTTTTGTTGACCAGGCTGGAGTGCAGTGGTGCAATCTCAACTCACTGCAACCTCCACCTCCCGTGTTCAAGCAATTCTCCTGTCTCAGCTTCCCAAGTAGCTGGGATTACAGGCGCCCCCGACCTCTGACCATGCCGGACTAATTTTTTTTTTTTGTATTTTAAGTAGAGACAGAGTTTCACCATGTTGGCCAGCCTGGCTTTGAACGCTTGCCCTCAAGTGATCCACCGCCTTGGCCTCCCCAAGCACTAGGATTACAGGAGTAAGCCACCGTGCCCAGCTAGCTTTTTTATCCTTATAGCTATCTTACTTAGGAATAGAATGGGAGGCGGGTTTGCCCTACACAGTTCCCAGTTTGACTTTTTCCCTTTTGCTCAGTGATTTGGGTGTCTTAAGATTTATTTTCCTTTCACAATCACGACATGGTTGTTTTACATCACTACGTTTGGGGATGGTTTGTCAAACGGCAGTAGTAGTTGGAATTTGGAGGTGAGACTTTAGTGGGGAAAGAGTGGCATGGGGAGAGCCAGAAAGAGGCTCGGGGTGGGGTGGGTAGTGGGGGCCGTCACTGAAAAGAATGACACTACGGCTTGCGCCAGGTTGAAGCAGTACTTGGGAGGGAGAGATGGGATATGCTCAGGTTGCGATTTGGAGACAGATGCAAAAGAACTTTCCGGATGCCATCATCCAAGGAGACTCCATCCAGGGCGGGTGGGTGACAGGAAAGACCAGGGCTCTGGCCTGCGCCACGATCGTCACGTCCCATCGAAGCTGGAGCGGATCCGGGCAGCCCGGAGCCCCTATCCCACCCCCTCCGGGCCCCAGGCAACTACATCTCCCGGCATCGCCCGCTCGGGCCGCGGGAAAGGGAAAAAAAAAAAAAAAAAAAAAAAAAGTTTGGGCAAAGCATTCCCGGAATGTGCTTCCTGCTGGCGCGGGGCGGGGGGCGGGCGGGGAGAGGCCCGGGCGGGGCGGGGAGGGCGCGGGGCGGCGCGGCCGGAGCCCGGGGCGCGCACTCGGCTCGGCCCGGCCCGGGCCGCAGCATGGCCGAGCCGCTACTCAGGAAAACCTTCTCCCGCCTGCGGGGCCGGGAGAAACTTCCCCGGAAAAAGTCGGACGCCAAGGAGCGCGGTGAGCGGGGATCGGTGAGGGAAGAGGGGGCGCCGAGCCCCGCCCGGCCTAGGAGCGGGGTCCCAGGGCCCCGAGGACGGACAGCGGGGAAATCAGGGGGAGTCCCCCCACACACCGCTGCAGACGGGGGTGCCTCAAGCCAGGGGAGGGTAGGGGTCCTGGAATGAAGGGGCTGGTTGGGAGGGGGCGCGGACCGTTATGTGCAGCGGGCGGGGGATGCCAGCGCTGCGGGCTCCTTGGGAGGCCCGGGAGGGGGCCTCGCCCACGACAGGAAATGGGGCCGAGACGGAGCGCCTGGAGGGTGGAGGGGAGGAGGGGCTCGGAGGCCGGGACACTGGGGCCCAGTCAGGCTGGGCAAGGGGCATCGGAGCCCTGGAGGCGCAGGATGGGAGATGGGGGGGCGTATTCCTGCAAAGGAGAGAGGGGGCGACCCGTCAATCAGAGTAGCTGCCCCCCTCCGCCTCCTACCTACTAACCAGTGACTGCAGCTGCGCCTGCCTTGGCCCCAGGAAACTGTCTCCTTTATACAGATGGGGAAACTGAGACACGGAACAATTGGGTAATGTGCACAGGGCCAGTGACTTTAACAGCTCTTTGGACTATGTTACCAACAGAGACTCTAGTTGGTGGAAACCAGAGGTGCCCAGAGGAGTTCAGCAGGGTGGCAAGTAAAGAGCTTAGAGAAACAGCTGCGTGGGATAGGGGAACCCAGGAAGGAGTTAAAGGAGTAAAGCCAGACCATTCCTTAGAGGTGACCGTCCCTCTCCCCGCCAAGGCCTTCCCAAAGATTCCCAAGGTTCCCAGGGCAGGGAGAAGGGCCAGGGATGCCCAAACACAAACACACACAGGAAACAGCCCAGGACGTGAGAGAGGAGGGGGGAAGGGGAAGTCGGAAGGCACTGACCGTGGGGGGTCTGCCCTGGGCTGAAGGACAAGGGCCCATCCCAGGGAATAGAGAACCCAGCTTCTGACTCCTGAGCAAGTAGTGTCTGCTGTAGGCTGTGAACTTTTCCAAAAGGCTCCTGGAAGCCTCCCTGGACATGGAAATCGCATCCCCCCCATTTCACAGGACACTGAGCCTCAGAGAGGGAAGCGACTTGCCCAAGGCCACCCAGGTGCAGAGCTCCATGCCAGGGTTATTGAGAAGGGAGAGGAACTGGAGACAGGAACACAGTAAACCTGACTTAGACTCCTGAGGCTGCAGGGACAGAGTCCCTTTTTGGGATGCCAGGGACTGAGCAGGGGCTACTCTAAAGGCAGCCGAAATCGATATCCTGTGGCTGCCTACTCCAAACAAAACAGCAGGACCCAAGGAGCAGTGACTTACCAGGGGCAGGTCAGGGCCGCACACAGCACCCCACCCACTGATCAATTGCACAGGGCTGCTCTGCAGGCAGTGAGGGGCTGGGTCTCACACCCCTTGCTCTCTGCCAGGCCGCCCAGTCCAGCGCTCAGAGTCCAGCCCTCCAGAGCCAGAGCCCCGGGCTCCCGAAGGGTCCCAGGCTGGAGCAGAGGGGCCCCCCAGCCCTGAGGCATCAAGGAGCCCTGCACGGGGAGCCTACCTGCAAAGCCTGGAATCCAGCAGCCGCAGATGGGTGCTAGGTGGGGCCAAGCCAGCTGAGGACACCTCTTTAGGGCCTGGGGCACCTAGCAGTGGGGAGCCCGCCGGTGAGATCTGGTACAACCCCATCCCTGAGGAAGACGCCAAACCTCCAGCATCTGAGCCCCCTGGGCCACAGCCAGATTCAGCTAAGCCAGAGGGCCCAGCCCCCCAAGGTAAGAATATGCTTCACACCCCAGGGGAGCACAAGCCTCACACCCCAGGGGAGCACAAGCCTCACACCCCTCTCCCCAGGAGAGCACCAGCCTCACACAACTCCACCCAGGGGAGTACCAGCCTCACATCCCTTCCCCACAAGGGGAACACTAGCCTCACACCCCCTCTCCCCAGGGAAGCACCAGCCTCACATCCCTTCCCTTCAGGGGAGCACCAGCCTCACACTCCCTCCCCTCCAGGGGAGCACCAGCCTCACATCCCTTCCCTTCAGGGGAGCACCAGCCTCACATCCCTTCCCTTCAGGGGAGCACCAGCCTCATAACCCCTCCCCCCGCAGGGAAGCATCAGCCCCACATCCCTTCCCTTCAGGGGAGCACCAGCCTCACACTCCTTCCCTTCAGAGGAGCACCAGCCTCACACTCCTTCCCTTCAGGGGAGCACCAGCCTCACACTCCCTTCCCCTAGGGGAGCACCAGCCTCACACTCCTTCCCTTCAGGGGAGCACCAGCCTCACACTCCCTTCCCCTAGGAGAGCACCAGCCTCACACTCCTTCCCTTCAGGGGAGCACCAGCCTCACACTCCCTTTCCCTAGGGGAGCACCAGACTCACATTCCTTCCCTTCAGGGGAGCATCAGCCTCATAACCTCCCCCAGGGAAACACTAGCCTCACACCCCCTCTCCCCAGGGAAGCACCAGCCTCACACCGCCTTCCCCCAGGGGAGCACCAGCATCACATCCCTTCCCTTCAGAGGAGCACCAGCATCACATCCCTTCCCTTCAGGGGAGCACCAGCATCACATCCCTTCCCTTCAGGGGAGCACCAGCCTCATAACCCCTCCCCTCAGAGGAGCACCAGCCTCACACTTCCTCCCCCCAGCAGAGCACCAGCCTCACATCCCCTCCCTCCAGGGACCACAAGCTTCACACCCTCTTCCCCCAGGGAAGCACCAGCCTCACCCTCCTCCCCTAAGCGCAGGTTCCTGGACCCTGAGGTCTGGTCTCCGCACAGGTGCAGCCCCGGCCAGCCCCCCAGCCAAAGCTTCCCGCACCAAGTCCCCAGGCCCCGCTAGGCGCCTCTCCATCAAGATGAAGAAACTGCCGGAGCTGCGGCGCCGCCTGAGCCTGCGAGGCCCCCGGGCTGGCCGGGAGCGCGAGAGGGCCGCCCCTGCGGGCTCCGTCATCAGCCGCTACCACCTGGACAGCAGCGTGGGGGGCCCTGGGCGGGCAGCAGGGCCCGGGGGCACCCAGAGCTCGAGGACCGGTTACCTCAGCGACGGGGACTCACCGGAGCGTCCAGCTGGGCCCCCGTCGCCCACCTCCTTCCGGCCATACGAGGTGGGTCCCGCAGCCCGAGCGCCCCCGGCCGCACTCTGGGGCCGCCTCAGCCTGCACCTGTATGGTCTCGGGGGGCTGCGGCCAGCACCAGGGGCCACCCCCAGAGACCTCTGCTGCCTACTGCAAGTGGATGGGGAGGCCCGGGCCCGAACGGGGCCACTGCGAGGGGGGCCGGACTTCCTGAGGCTGGACCACACCTTCCACCTGGAGCTGGAGGCTGCTCGGCTCCTGCGCGCCCTGGTGCTTGCATGGGACCCTGGTGTGAGAAGGCACCGGCCCTGCGCCCAGGGCACCGTGCTGCTGCCCACGGTCTTCCGAGGTAGGACATGTGCCTGGAGGGGAGGGGGGACAGGGACCCCCAAACCCCATCGCCACCCCTGCAGAGTGCCTAGGGGGCTGGGCTGGCAGGGCTCCGGATGGAAGGTGTGACCTGGAGTGGGGAGGCCAGGATATAAGAACCTTCACAGCACACCCAGCTCAGGCCTCCTTGTGTCCTCAGGGTGCCAGGCCCAACAGCTGGCCGTGCGCCTGGAGCCCCAGGGGCTGCTGTATGCCAAGCTGACCCTGTCGGAGCAGCAGGAAGCCCCTGCCACAGCTGAGCCCCGCGTCTTCGGGTTGCCCCTGCCACTGCTGGTGGAGCGGGAGCGGCCGCCTGGCCAGGTGCCCCTCATCATTCAGAAGTGCGTTGGACAAATCGAGCGCCGAGGGCTGCGGGTGAGCACCCACCCCACCCCACTCACCCCTGCTGGCCCCCGGACCTCAGACCCACTCCAGGACACCCAGTGTACAGATGCCAGACCCCTGCCCCCAGACCTGAGCTACTCCTAGTGCCAATCCCAGCCTAGACAAAGGCAGAAGGGCCTCTCTTGACTGTAGTACCTTGGGCAGAACCCATGGGTCATCCATCCATTTAGTAACAGGACCCAAGCCCTCCTGGAGCTCAGGGTCTGACGGGGAAAAACTATAACGCTAGTAATTCCCAAATGTAAAACTGTAACTGGGACTAGAGTTGGGGAAGTGGGTATCTGGAGTCTGGGATTGTTTAAAACAAAACCTGGAGTAGTCATGGAAAGCTTCCTGGAGGAAATGTCAGTTTCCTAAGTCAGAGGAGGTGGGAACCAAGACAAGTAGTCCGAGCAGAGGGTATATAAGGCCAGGTTGTCCAGGTGGTCCCAACCTCCCAGCCAATAGTGCCCATTGCTGCCTTGGCCCAGAATTCCAATGCTCACCCCGCTGCTCCCTGATTAGTCTGTGGCCCCAGCAAGAAGACATCCTCTCTCTCTTCCCACACCCAGGTAGTGGGACTGTACCGTCTCTGCGGCTCGGCAGCAGTGAAGAAAGAGCTTCGGGATGCCTTTGAGCGGGACAGTGCAGCAGTCTGCCTATCTGAGGACCTGTACCCCGATATCAATGTCATCACTGGTCAGCATGTCCCCCTCGCCCCTGCCTGCTCACCCCATTCAATGCCTCACTTCAAGGCCTTGGGGCTCCTCTGGGACCTCATTCCTCCTATCTGACCTCGCTTTCACCCACCTTCCCTTTCCCCTCATCTGCGCCCCTCCTCGGCCTCAGAAGCCAGTGGTGCCCTGACCGGAGGGGGCCCTGTGTTCACAGGCATCCTCAAGGATTATCTTCGAGAGTTGCCCACCCCACTCATCACCCAGCCCCTGTATCAGGTGGTCCTGGAAGCCATGGCCCGTGACCCCCCAAACAGAGCTCCCCCCACCACTGAGGGCACCCGAGGTCTCCTCAGCTGCCTGCCAGATGTGGAAAGGGTGAGTTGGGCCTGGTGGGAGTGGTGGGACTTGAGAGTGGGCTAATACCAATAGAATGTTTCACCCATGTCTGGGTCTGCAATGGGCATGAGCTTGCATCATCATCATATCCCCAGGAAATAGGTGCTATTAGCATCCCACTTCATAGATTTGGAAACTGAGGCCCAAAGTAGTTGAGTGAGTTGCCCAAGGTCACACAGCCAGGATGTGTCAAAAATGCATGCTGAACCAAGCAGGGTGGCTCACGCCCGTAATCCCAGCACTTTGGGAGGCTGAGGTGGGCAGATCACCTGAGGTCAGGAGTTCAAGACCAGCCTGACCAACATGGAGTGATGGAGAAATGCCATCTCTACTAAAAATACCAACTTACCCGGGCGTGGTGGTGCATGCCTGTAATCCCAGCTACTTGGGAGGCTGAGGCAGGAGAATTGCTTGCAGTGAGCCGAGATTGTGCCATTGCACTCCAGCCTGGGCAACAAGGGCAAAACTCCATCTCAAAAAATAAACAAAAATAAAAAAATTAAAATGTAGGCTGAATACTGGTCTTTCCACCTACAAGGGAGGTTCCTGGCTGTGAAAACTAGACCATTCCCATCCCTCTCTGTGCTTCAATACTTTCCTCTGTAAAATGGGATTCATGGCAGCTCTGCCTAACACACAGGAGTGGGTTCGAGTCCCAGCCCTGCCTTTTCAATGCTTAGTTGCCTTTGGCTTCAGTATCCCCTCCAACAAAATAGTATTATAATACCAATACTTGATGATTAACAGTCTTAACCCGACCACATCCTAGCTATGAGACTGTGAACCTCAGTTTCCCTGCTCTAGCCACCTTAGTCTCCTGCAGGTGGGTGCCAAAGGGTCCTGACTCTGTCTGCTTTACATCCTCTCAACCCTCTCCCAGGCCACGCTGACGCTTCTCCTGAACCACCTGCGCCTTGTCTCTTCCTTCCATGCCTACAACCGCATGACCCCGCAGAACCTGGCCGTGTGCTTTGGGCCTGTGCTGCTGCCAGCACGCCAGGCACCCACACGGTCTCGTGCCCGCAGCTCCGGCCCAGGCCTCACCAGTGCAGTGGATTTCAAGCACCACATCGAGGTGCTGCACTACCTGCTACAGTCTTGGCCAGGTGAGTTCATGTCCAGGGCGTGCACCACCAATCTGAGCCAGTGCTGCAGTGATGCCACTGTAGGGGACCAACCAGTGTCTTGGGCTTGAAGCAGGCTATGCCCCTTCATGGGGTAAACTGGTACCTGGTTGCCTCAGCAACCAGTTCAGATCCAACCAATCTGTTTTGCCTTTTTATTATTATTATTTTTTTTTTTGGTGAAGACGGGGTTTCCCTATGTGGCCCAAGCTGGTCTCAAACTCATGATCTCAAGCCATCCTCCTGCCTCGGCCTCCCAAAGTACTGGGATTATAAACTAAATCACCTTGCCCCATGGAGCCAATCCATCTTTTTTTCTTTTCTTTTTTTTGAGATGAAGTCTTGCTCTGTAGCCCAGGCTGGGGTGCAGTGGCGTGATCTAAGCTCACTGCAACCTCCACCTTCCAGGTTCAAGGGATTCTCCTGCCTTAGCCTCCCAAGTAGCTGGGATTACAGGCACACACCACCAGTCCCAGCTAATTTTTGTATTTTTTAGTACAGACGGGTTTTCACCATGTTGGCCACACTGGTCTTGCACTCCTGACCTCAAGTGATCCACCCACTTCAGCCCTCCCAAAGTGCTGGGATTACAGGCATGATCCAGGGCACCTGTCCCTACCCATCTCTGACGCAGTCAGAGGCCCTGCCTCTTGGCATGCCAATCAGAGCCCTAGTTGCCTAAGCAACCAACCAGGTCGATTGTCGCCTCTGTCTATGACCCATCCTGTCTCTCCAGATCCCCACCTGCCCCCAGAAGCTCCAGATGTCGCACCGTACTTGCGGCCCAAACGACAGCCACCTCTGCACTTGCCGCTGGCAGACCCCGCAGTGGTGACTCGGCCCCGGGGCCGAGGAGGCCCCGAGAGCCCCCCAAGCAATCGCTACGCCGGCGACTGGAGCATTTGCGGGCGGGACTTCCTGTCGTGTGGGCGGGACTTCCTGTCCGGGCCGGACTACGACCACGTGACGGGCAGTGACAGCGAGGACGAGGACGAGGCCGGCGAGCCTAGGATCACTGCTGACTTCGAAGACGAGTTCGATGCACCCTTCAACCCGCACCTGAATCTCAAAGACTTCGATGCCCTCATCCTGGATCTGGAGAGGGAGCTCTCCAAGCAGATCAATGTGTGCCTCTAAGCCAGAGGATGGGGTGGGGCCCTGCTTACTGAGGACCGGGTGCCCAGCTGCTAAGGCGGTGCCCTGGTGACCAGAGCCAGACCTGTTGCTCAGGCGGAGCTCCTGGTTGCCAGGGAGTTACTGCGGGACCAGTCGCGTGCATGGCTGAGAGTCATTCCTGGTTTCCAGGGCCCAGTATTTGGACACTAGTTGCAAAGTCTGGGGACTGGGGATTTTAGGGACCAGCGGTCGTGACCATCTTTCCTAAGCACCAAGGAAAACCTTTTTTGTTGCCAAAAAAGGCAGTTCTCGCGCTTGCTAGGCTGGCCTCTCTTGCCTCCCCTTGGCTGGGGAAACACGTTACAGTGAGCATCACCCTGGCATGGTGAGCCACTTCTACTGGGTCCTCCTGCTGCTGCCAACCAAATCAGTATTAGCTTTGAGCACTGCACTCTGTTTCTCCCTCCCTTGGACGACCCAAGGACTGGCATGAGGCACTGTTTGTGGGGGGCAGCCCTTATCCTGGGTTCCAGCAGGGATACAGGGGCAGCCTGAGACTTAAGAGAAACAGCTGGTTTCCCCCACCGTTTTTCCAAAAAGACCCCACAATTGGCCTCTAGTCAGCAAATGGAGATAACAGAGTCTGGCCTTTCCCATCCCCATCCCCATCCCCACCCCTGAAAAACATTGAGCACTTAAGTCCCTCCCTTTTGGAGGGGGCCCCCCTGAAGCGTCAGGCTGGGGGAAGTCTGGTACGGAACATATTTATTGCCTCCATGCATATGTGTGTGTGTCTGTGAGGACTGGTGTGCCTGGACACGTCTGGAGCAGGCGTGTGGGGCTCTTTCAGGGACCACGGAGGAGGGAGCAGTTTGCAGTGCCCAGCCACCCTGAAATCCCCAGTAATGGTGCCTCAGTGGGCCCAAGTTTCACTGGGAGGGTATAGTTCCCTCCTGTCTCCCTCTTCTTTTCCGCACCTCCATCTTTGTGGATAATAAATCAATATGCACAGGTCCTGAGACTAAGTACTTCCGCCCACGTGGGCCAGAGTGGTTTATTCTGTCTCCATAAGAGAGGACAAAGGGCACAGCTGGGTCCTCGGAGAGGAAGGCCCAAGAGCTCACCAGGGAGCCTCTCTGAGCTTTGACCCCTCCATCCACTCCTCAGGGAGGCTGAGGAGTCATCCGGCCTCATGGGATAGGCCCAGGGCTAACAATGATGAGACTCCAAACCAGCTGGACACAGTCCAGGGACAGGAAGGCTGCCAAGCGTCCTGACCTACAAGGCCCTATACAGCAATGGAGCCATCACGGAAGTCCGTCCTCCCAATGAGAATGTTTACCACGACTGGGTGGCCGTCTCGGCACTGCTGCTGGGCGTTGTGCAGCACCTCGACCACCTGATCCTCGTTCTCCCGTGAGAGCAGCAAGCCCCGGGCCCCCAGACCCACGGCTGCCTTGTGATAATCTAAAAGAGGAGATTAAGTCAGACGGTGGCAGGGACTCAGCCCACCACATGGTGCAGCCAGCCCAGGAGAGGAACACAAGCCCAGCCGGAACTCAAACAGCCTCCTGTCCTTCCCCCACTTGCTGAGGCCCCCTCACCAGTGTAGGCCAGACCACAGGCCACGTTGCTGCCCAGGCAGGGCACCTGCTCCCGGGAAATCTGTGTCCAGCCAGCATCATTCCCTACCAAGGCCATCACTGGGATCTACAGGAAGAAGATGGGACCAGGCCGCAGCCTTCATTCCCATGGCTTGGCCAGCCAGAGGACAGAGACCTCTACCAGACAGGGCCTCTGCCAGACAGGAGGCTCCCTCCCCACCTCAGCCCACCCCTGGTGACATCTCCCAGAACCCCAGGTCCTAAGCGTCCCTCAGGGCGGCCCAGTCACCTTGTGTCTGACAAACGTGTCAAATTCGATGAGGCTGTAGCCAAAAGCTCCATCCCCAAATAGGCACCAGACCTGGTGGGGAGGAGACCCAGGATGGTTAGGGTGGATCAGAGCCCAGAGAGCAGCCAGTCTCCCAAATCCAGGGCCTCACCTCGGCATCTGGCCGGCACAGCTTGGCCCCAAGTGCAAATCCTGCGCCAACTCCCAGAGTCCCAAAGGCCCCTAGGAGGACCAAGAGCAGATGGGTGTGAAGGTGTCTGGATGAATGGGGTACTCATTGCCCCAGGCAGGGGCCCTTCCTTACCAGGATCCAGCCAGCACAGGGGGCCGCGGGGCTGTACCAGATGGGCGGCAGTGCCCACGAAGTCCCCGCCATCTACCACCAGAATCGAGTTGTCAGGTAGCGTTTCCTCCACCAGCTGCAGCACCCGCACTGGGTTGAGGTGCTGAGCTACAGGCATTGCTGCCTTCTCCCTGCGACAGGACAGCGACGGTCACCAGGGTTGGCAGCAGGATCTTCCGGGAATGCCCGTCCTACCTCTCCTCCACTCAGCCCCCACCGAAATGTCTGCTCCTTCTGCCGATCAGCTTCCTGCAGCTCCTCCACCCAGTCTGGGGCCCACGTCTGGCCCTGAAGGCCTTCCACCAGCTTCAGCACGAAGGAACCCACATCTCCTGGGGAAGGAAGAGAGCACAGCTGTGGGGAGCTGGCTTCCTCCCGTTCTTCCAGCACAGAGGCCTCAAAACAGCAGGAAGCCAGCAGCGGCATCCGAGCAGGCAGATGGGAAGCAGGCCAGGGGTGCTCCTAGGAAAAAAACAGCTGCAACACCCCAGAACCTGCCAGAACCACAGAAGGGCAGCCCAGGTGAAAAGGAGGACAAGGCCCGAAAAACACAGCTTAGGAAGCACAAGACAGGTGACAAGCCAAGCTGGCCTGGTCCCCTCCATCTAAGATCACTAAGTCAGTCACTTCTACCTGGGAAACACTCAACGAAGAGCTACATCCACCAAGCACATCCCTCAAATCCAGGCACGTGGAAGCACATGACGAACGTTACTGAAGTGAACTAACAAGCAGCCCCATGATGTACTTTTCACCACCCCGTTTTTTTGTTTTTGTTTTTTGAGATGGGAGTCTTGCTCTGTTGCCAGGCTGGAATGCAGTGGCACGATCTCGGCTCGCCGCAACCCGGGTTCAAGCGATTCTCCTGCCTCGGCCTCCCGAGTAGCTGGGACTACAGGCACACACCACCACGCCCAGCTAATTTTTGTATTTTTAGTAGAGACGGGGTTTCACCACGTTGGCCAGATGGTCTCAATCTTGTGATCCACCCACCTCAGCCTCCCAAAGTGCTGGCATTACAGGTGTGAGTTAACGTGCCCAGCCTACCATCCCATTTTTTAAATGATCACGGAAGCTCCAAGAAGATGAGGCTGTCTCACTGTTCATCTCCACTCCAGGCCTCCTCATTTCTGTCCTGGCTTTTTTTTTTTTTTGAAACGGAGTTTCACTCTTGTCACCCAGGCTGGAGTGCAATGGCACAATTTCAGCTCACTGCAACCTCCATCTCCCAGGTTCAAGTGATTCTTCTGCCTCAGCCTCCCAAGTAGCTGGGACTACAGGTGCCCACCACTATGCCCAGCTGATTTTTGTATTTTTATTAGAGATGGGGTTTCATCATGTTGGCCAGGATGGTCTTGAACTCCTGACCTCAGGTGATCCTCCCACCTCAGCCTCCCAAAGTTCTGGGATTACGGGCATGAGCCACCGCACCCGGCCTGTCCTGACCATTTTTAATAGCCCCCTGGCCTCCACCCGGCCCCCTTCCGGCCTGCCGTCCACAGCTGCTGAGTGGACCTTCCCAACACACATGCAATGGTGCCACTTCTCTGCTTAACAAAAGAGTGTCCTGTCGCCTAAGCTCCAGGGGAGGCAACATCCTAAGAACGATGAACCAAGTTCAAGTCCAAGGGGACTGAAATAAGGGAAAGGCAGAGATATGGTGGGAAGACAGAGAAGCTAAGGGGCCAAAGAGTGTGCTCTCTGTCCTGAGGGCAGTGTGCAGGGTAGGAGGGAACATAATCACATGCACATTACCAAGCCTCCCTGTGTCCACCCCACCGTTTGTCCTACAGAAGCATCTGTCAGGTTGACCGTAGTAGCTCTGGTCTGTAATTCCAGCACTTTGAGAGGCCAAGGCAGAAGGATCACTGGAGGCCAGGAGTTCACCACCAGCCTGGGCAACATAGTGAGATACCGATTCCACAAAAAAAAATTTAAAAATTAGCCTGGCATGGTGGTGCACGCTTGTAGTCCCAGCTACTCAGGAGGCTGAGGTGGGAGGATTGCTTGAGCCTGGGAGTTGGAGGCTGCAGTGAGTTGGGATAGCACTACTGCATTCCAGCCTGGGTGACAGAGTAAGACCTCGTCTCTAAAAAATTAAAAAAAATAAAAATAAAAAAAAGGCCAGGTGCAGTGGCACACGCCTATAATCCCAGCACTTTGGAAAGCTGAGGCAGGCAGATCACAAGGTCAAGAGATCAAGACCATCCTGGCCAACACTGTGAAACCCCATCTCTACTAAAAATACAAAAAAATTAGCTGGGCGTGGTGGTGGGCACCTGTAGTTCCAGCTACTCGGGAGGCTGAGGCAGAATTGCTTGAACCTGGGAGGCAGAGGTTGCAGTGAGCCATCACACCTCTGCACTCCAACCTGGCGACAGAACAAGACTCCATCTCAAAAATAAAATAAAATAAAATTTTTTTCTTTTTCTTTTTCTTTTTCTTTTTTTAAGATGAGGTTTTTCACCATGTTGGCCAGAATGGTCTCCATGTCTTGACGTGATCTGCCCACCTCGGCCTCCCAAAGTGCTGGGTTTACAGTCATGAGCCACTGTGCCCAGACATAAAATAAAGTAAATTTAAAGAAAGAAGCATTCATCAGTTTGAGAGCCAACTGTTTGTCTCCGGTTCACTGGCTGCCCTCTAGGACAAGGTCTGGGCCTCAATCATCATACCACGCTCAAGCCAGCTGCAGCAGAAGTCGAGAGGATAGGGACCAGAAGGAGCGCATATGTGTAAGGGGGGATTAGGGGGCTCACCCTGCACAGCCTCCTGCGGCTTCCAGAAGATGTCTGAGTTGAGCAACATCTCTTCCCGGTTACGATTGACGATGATGATCTTGCTGCTGCGGCTGAAGACACGCCCATAGGATAGGCGGAAGTCACACACAGTTCCTGGAGTTGGGGATAGGGATGCAGTGGACAGATGGCCCGTGTCCTCTTCCTTACTCAATCCAATGTGGCGGACTCAATGCAAAAGAGTCCCTGTTCCTCATGGAGTCTCCCTTCACCTGTGCCACCTGCAGTGACTTCACAGCTCCCCACACCCCTTGAATCTGGGCTGGCCTCATGACATGCTTTGGCAAACAAGACAGGGCAAAGGCGGGTTCTGTTTTCTGATGGCCATAGTATCTCCCACCCTGCCTCCACTTGTACTAGGTCCCCTTGACATGCCGCCCATGGACAGAGGTGCGACCTGCGTCCCTTTTCCTTGAGTCTGGTGGCAGAAGTAACACAGCATGACACCTGAGGCTAGGTCAGAAGAGATGCAGTTTCTTCCTTGTTCACTTTAAGAGGGCTGGGTGGCTGTCTAAGAAGTCTGACTACCCCAAGGCTGCCATGTTGGAAGGAAACCCAAGCCACATGGAGAGGCCTGCATAGTTGCCCTAGTCCACAGCCCCAGCAACGGCTGGCGTCAATTACAAGATCTCTGAGTGAAAACACCTCCAGATGATTCAGGACCCCTTGCCCCATTCCTGCAGACTCAACTTCAAGAAGCCACACAGCCTCCACTCTCTCTCTCTCGAATAACCGTGCTCTCCCAGCCCTAGAGTTTTCTCATCCTTCACCAAGTGGGTCGGCCCAGGCTGGCCTGCTGGAGGATGAGAAACAGCGGGGGGAGAGCATGGAGACAGGAGTGAAGAACTCTGTGACCCCAGCTGAGGCCATCCAGACCAGCAGCAGGCCAACCTCCAAACAGGTGAGTAATCCCAGCCTTGATCAGCACAGCTGCCTTTCTGCCTACCCAAGTGCAGACTCATGGATGAGACCAGCCAAAACCACAGCTACCACCTACCTTACAGGTGGGTCTTTAGAAATCAGAAATGCATTTTCAGCCATTGAGTTTGGGGATGGTTGTTACACGGCAGTAGCTAACTGATACACCTATAATGCGTCTGGTATAAAGCGCTTTATGTAAAAATGTGTATCAAGTACTGTAGGTGCCCACTAGATGTTCATCCTCCTTTGTGTGAAGCTGGGTGATAGGGTGAGGGGGTTCCTGGGGGAAGGAGGGAAAGGAAGAGGCTCAGGCCCACCTGCTAGGACAATGACATCCGCCTTCTTCAGAGCCGCGCTGCGGTTCTGCCGTATGTGGAGGGGGTGGTTTCGGCCTAACAGCCCCCGTGCCATCCCCCCGAGGAAGCAGGGAACACCCAGGGTCTCCACAGCAGCCCTGGGAGTCCAGGCAGAGCAGAGGTCAGTGTGACCAGGGCCCCTCCGCCCACTCCCCAGGAGCACCCGAGGACCCCGGACCGGGAAGGTGAAAACAAGGGCAGGGCTGGGGCTTCTCACTGAAGCTTGTCAGCGGGCATCGGAGTGAGCAGGGCCTGACTCCCTAGCACCATCAGAGGCCTCTTGGCCCGGCTCAGGATCTCCACGCAGCGCTGAACCTAGGGCGAGAGGCAGGGCTTAAAGGACTGTCTTTTTATTTATTTTTTGAGACATAGTTTCACTCTGTTTCCCAAGCTGGAGTGCAGTCGCGTGATCTCGGCTCACTGAAGCCTCCACCTCTTGGGTTCAAGCATTCTCCAGCCTCAGCCTGTGGAGTAGCTGCGATTACAGGCACATATGACCATACCTGGCTAATTTTTGTATTTTTAGTAGAGACAGTTTCACCATGTTGGCCAGGCTGGTCTTGAACTCCTGGCCTCAAGTGATCCACCCACCTCAGCCTCCTTAAGTGTTGGGATTACCACCATGAGCCACCACGACTGGCCAGAGGGCTGTCCTTGAATCTCCATGAGCACCCAAGATCAAGGCCCCAATACTGACTCAGGGAGGGGGTCAGGGGGCCGTGCCAAGTGGGGTCCTCAGACAGAAAAGAGAAGCAATTCACCTGCTGGGGGGCAGCCTGGGGGATGTCCAGGGGCAGCGGTCCCTCAGGCTGAGGCTCCCAGGCCCCTGCAAAGAGGTTGGCCAGGTAATTCTCTAAATACCTGCAAGTGGGAGGGGAAAGAACCAAGTTACCAGGTTTAATTACAAAGATTCTGGGATCTGAGGGAGGAGCGGGGGCAGGAACGGGGCCAGGAGACAAGCTAGGGCTTAAGTGGCATGGGGACAGGGGTGGATGAGTGACAGCGCAGGGATGGGTGAACCCTGATGGCCAAGTCTCCAGCTGCCCATTTCCCCTCGGCAGCCTCTAGTGCCCACCCCAACTCCACTTGGCCCCCTGGAAGCAAGGAACGCAGGTTCAGCATGCCAGGAATAAGCCTGTGGGTTCAACAGATATGCGCTCAGGTCCTGGCTCGGTCACTTCCCAGCTGTGCAACTTAGGACAAGTGACTTCACCCTTCTGAGCTTCCGCCTCTGCAAATGGAAATGTGAACCTCCCTCCTGAGGTTCAAGGATCTATCCATTTAGGTTGTGTGGCGCTTTGCATAACACTCGATCTGTGGGAGTTATGAACACTGTCCTCTCTCGCTTCAAACAGGGCCTTCTCGGTCTCCTTACCCATTTGGCCACTGGGCCCCAACTTTCCTGAATGGCCTGTGCAGGGTCCTGGAGACACAAAGATAGATCCTGCCCAGCCCTGCTCTTAGGGAGCACTCTGTCCAGCCAAAGACAGTCACATGGGCATTGGCAAGAAGCAGTCGGAGCCCAAAGCCAGAAGCCTCTGCTTTGGCTGTTAAGGACAGGCCAAGGCTGGGCGTGGTGGCTCACGCCTGTAATCACAGCACTTTGGGAGGCCGAGGTGGGTGGATCACAAGGTCTAGAGTTGAAGACCATACTGGCCAACATGGTGAAACTGCATCCCTACTAAAACACAAAAATTAGCCAGGCGTGGTGGTGGGTGCCTGTAATCCCAGCTACTCGGGAGGCTGAAGCAAGAGAATTGCTTGAACCCAGGAGGCAGAGGCTGCAGTGAGCCAAGATCGCACCACTGCACTCCAGCCTGGGTTACAGAGGGATACTCCATATCAAAAAAAAAAAAAAAAAAAAAAGGACAGGCCGAGATAGCACAGGAAAAGCAGCCAAGGATTGAACCATGGGAAACCCCACATATAAAGAAAAGGCAAGGGAAACTGAGGCGGGAGCACTGACTGAGGCCAGGAGTTCAAGGCTGTGGTAAGCTATGATCACACCACTGCACTCCAGCCTGGGTAACAGAGTGAGATCCAGTCTCAAAAAAAAAAAGAAAAAAAAAAAAGGGCAAGATAAGAGAGAGCCTTGTGAGACACAGCTCAAGAGAGAAGTACAAGAACAAGGGAAGGGAGTCACTTGGAAGCCAGGGGGAAAAGTGCATTAAGAATGAGGCTATATGGCCAAAATGGCGAAACCCCATCTCTACTAAAAATACAGAAATTAGCCAGGCATGGTGGCGCGCGCCTGCAATCCCAGCTACCTGGGAGGCTGAGGCAGGAGAATCACTTGAACCTGGGAGGTGGAGGTTGCAGTGAGCCGAGATTGCGCCACCACACTCCAGTCTGGGCGACAGAGCAAGACTCTGTCTCAAAAAAAAAAAAATAAAGAATGAGGCCATAGAACAAAATCACTACTGCCTGAGCAGACCCTCAGGCGCTTCACACACACCCGGAGTGCAGGAACCTGACTGCCTTGTCCACTGATGATGCCCCACGCCTGTCCTAAGACCTGGCACATAGCTGCCACTCGCTGAATGTACAGAAAGGAAGGGCCAAGGACAGGCAAAGGGAAGGAAGTGAGGGGAAGGAAGAGAAGGAGGAAGAAGAGGAGGAAGAAGCAAAGGAGGAAGAGAATAGCTGAGCGTGGTGGCTCACGCCCATAATCCCAACAATTTGGGACGCCAAGGAAGGTGGATCACTTGACGTCAAGAGCTCAAGACCAGCCTGGCCAACATGGTGAAACCCAGTCTCCACTAAAATACAAAAATTAGCCACATGTGGTGGCAGGTGCCTGTAGTCCCAGCTACAAGGGAGGCTGAACCAGAATTGCTTGAACCTCAGAGGTGGAGGTTGCAGTGAACCGAGATGGCGCCACTGCACTCTAGCCTGCGTGAAGAAGACTGTCTCAAAAAAAAAGGGGGGGGTGGGGGAGACAAAGATGTGAAGGAAGGAGAAGGCTTGAGTCTGGGCTCTGCCACCTCTTAGCTGTGTAACTTTGGGCAAGAGACTTCACCTTTATGAGCTTCCTCCTCTGTAAATATAAAAGTGAACCTCCCTTCCAAGGTTCAAGGATCATCCTTTAGGGAGAGGAAAATGTAGAGGATGAGGTAAAAGAGAGAGGAGGAAAGGGAGGAGAAGAGGAAGGAAGAGGGAGGAGGAAAAGGAGGAAGAGATGATGGAGGAGGAGAAAAAGAAAAGGAAGAGGAGGAGGAGGAGGGCTATTATGAGCCTCTCCCCTCTGCTGCCTCCACAAGGGCCACCTTGCTTTCCCCACCCACTCAATTCATTCCTGCCTCAGGACCTTTGCACGTGCTGTTCCTTCTACCTGGAATGCTCTCCCCACAGCAGTCTCCTTCCAGTCCACATGTGAATCAAAGGAGGATGGACACGAGCTAGAAGCTGCAGGAGAGGACAGGGGATGGAGGAGGGAATGGCAGGGTGGGGCTATTCACCAGGAGACCGCTCGGCCCACAAGGCCCTTGGGTGGCTTGGCTGGCACCATCTCCTTCTGGACCATGAAGTAGGGGTACAGCACGTCAATGGGCAGCTCCACAAACACCGGACCTGCGGTGACAGAGATGACAGAGTCCGCAACACACATCCCAGCCCCTCAGCCCCAGTGCTGCTCACACCACCATCCTCCACCTACCTGGGGTGCCCGACTGGGCGGCAGCCATCGCAGCCCTCAGGGTGGGCACGATGTCCCGCACCCTCCGCACGGACGCACAGAACTTACAGAGCGGCCGGAACAGGGACAGCTGATCCACGGCCTGGAGCGCACCCCGGTTCTGGCAAAGACAGAGGTGCGGCAGGGTTACCTCATGAGCCCTTTAAGCCCCCCTGGGCCCCCACTGGCTGCCATGGACTGGGTACCTGCAGCAGAGTGCTGGCAGCCCCACCCAGAAGCAAGACTGGGGAATGGGCCATCTGAGCGTTCTTCACCGCAGTCACTGTGTTGGTGAGGCCAGGGCCAGCCGTCACTGCTGCTACACCCACCGTTCCTGGAACACAGAGCCCATCACGGCCACGCCCACTCTCCTGGCCATTCTCCCACCTCTGAAAAACCCCTACTCTCACAGACACTCTATCCACCAGTCCCCAGCCATCTCTGCAATGCCCTCACCAGACAGGCGGGCTGTAGCATCAGCAGCAAAGACGGCCGTGACCTCATGGCGTGTGTCCACCACACGGATGCCCAGTTTCTCACAGGCCACCAGCAGCGGGGAAATGTGCCCACCGACCAGCGTGAAGACGAACCGCACACCATGGGCCCTCAGCACAGCGGCCACGTTCTCTCCACCATGCCGGACGCTTGCCTTGTCCACCTGGGCCCAAGGAGTGGATGGAGCAATAGAGTCAAAGGCCACGCCAGAGGACAGCTGGGAGAGGGGGCAATCTCCCTGCCCCAGGTAAGGGGGCAGGAGCAGGGTGGGAGGTCAAGGGAAGCTTGGTCTTGGTTAGGCATATATTATACTACACACCAGGATCAAAGCAAGGCACAGCATCTTATCAGAACTCTTTGTCATTACACCTCTTATAGATGAGGACATCAACACTTGCCCAAGCAAGATTGAAAGTCCAATAGAACCCACACTCTTAAGTGCCATACTGTTACACTTCCTGCCTCCAGGATGGCAAGGCAATCAGGGAGAGAGGAGAGGGTTATATAACCCAGGGGGTTTAGCCAGGGACACAAGGCAGAGAGCCATTTGCTATGACTCCTGCCTGCTCTCTAGTATCGCTGCAGGGCCTGGCAGCTGGACTGCTGATCCCTGCCTCCCTGATGCCCTCCTGATGGATGCTAAACAGCCCCAGGCTTAGTTGACAGGCTACCAGCCACCATGTGCCTGGCTCAGGAGTTAGCTCCTGGCACACACCTTGCCGAGGCCTCTGAACCCCAGCAGCCTCACAGTTCCGCACATCCAAGGCTTGCTTTAAATCTCTACAAGCCCTGAAGGTCAGTGGCATCACTCCTGGCTAGCAGAGGAAGGACTAGAGGAGAGTTTGGGGAGGGAGAGGTCAAATTTGGTCCCTGCTAGGAGAGAAAGTTGAGGAGTGGGTATGTGGAAGGGGTAAATTTCAAACAGGAAGTAGTTTGGAGGGAGGCACGTGGGGTCACCTAGGGAAAACCACCACACAATCTTTCTGAGACTTAGCTTCCTCTTGCAGAAAATGAGGTCAGAAAGAACAGCACCTACTTTCAAGGAAAAGGTAAGGGATAGCTAAGAAAGTCTAAAGTGCTGAACTCAGCAAAGGGCAATTGTCATGAAACTCACTGTCACCCCCTCGCTGGTGCCTGCCCTCAGCCCAGTCTATTCCATTCAGTTTAGGAAGCACAATCACAGTGCTGTCTGTGAAAAGAGCCACTGGGGAAGGAGATAGGCGGGGTTCGAGTGCCCGGGCAGAGGCCGCTTCCGTGTTCTCTCTCACTAGTGGCAAAGTTCAGGCCCCCATAAGCAGGCAGCGTGGCAACGGAGACAGGGTCCTGGACAGAACCTCTTACCAGTCCCTCTGGACTAGCCGGGGCTCGCTTTCCCACCCTGCACAATGAGGAGTGAGCTGGAAGCTACCACGAGGCCCCTCCCTCTTTGGCTGCCCCCAGCCTGCCTCCCGTTCCTTGCCCCGCACCTTGTGCAGCAGCTGATAGAAGAGCCCCAGGCAGTGCGCGGCGCCCAGCAAGGCGGCCACCAGCGTCCCGCAGGCCAGGAGCAGGAAAAAGGGGAAGAAACTCCCGAGAGGGGCGGCGGCCTCGGGGATCTCCATGAGGTGGCACCTGATAGAGAAAGAGCACTGCCCAGACTGGGGCGCAACAGGGACCTTATCCGGAAGAAATCGCGCCCCCTCTTCCAGCAAGAATCCAGGGCCACGCCCCTTGCCGCCAGTTTCGGTGCGGCCACGCCCCCAACCCTGCCAGGCCACGCCCCTTGTGCGCCTAGGCACTGGGTGAGGCCGCCTCTCTGAGACAAACACGCGGCGCTAACCCCAGTTCTTTACGTCACCACCACTCCCACCCAAACTAGCCACCACAGGTCACGGCGGTGACAACAGCACTACACAGAGTTATCTTCCACTTACCTACTTGTCAATGGACAGGCGGAAGCCCTGCCACTCTTTCCACAACGGGACCCGAAATCGCAGCCCCAGTAGTGATCCCGCCCCACGTTACCTCACCAAGAAGCACGAGATCACGCCCCCCGAGTTAGCAGGCGCGACCCTCTGCGCAAGCCACGCCTCTCCCTTGGAGAGCGCACTGGCCCAAGCCTGACCCCCGACCCCGGGCCACGGGTCGAGGTCATCAGGATGCGTTTCTCCGTCACCAGCTCGACCCCCGAGGTTATTCACCTTCACCTCCAGGATAGGGCTCTGCCTCCAGCAGAATTCGGCCCCCTCCGTGTCACGTGACCCGGGAGCGCGGCCGTGCGCCTTTCGCCCACTTGGCTCAGCGGTGTCCCGTAGTCCGGCCCGGTGCGCATGCGCACAGTCTGAACTACGCTCCGGGACCACCCGAAAGAGCCTTCCCTCTACTGGCCGCCTCGCGCGCAGGTCCCGCCTGCCCGGGCCTTTCATTGGCTCGCACTGCGGGCCTTGCACCTATTTTTATTTTTTTAAAACCAGGAGGCCGCGCCCCTCAACGGCTTCAGGAGCGAAGGCCTCTGTGGGCCCATCTTCCACGGCCTGCCATTGGCCCCACATTTGCAAGCCCTAGGTTCAGGTCCTCCTAACACAGCTGGCTTTCCACATCAGTGGGGCCAGACCACTGCACTCTAGACTTGTGACATGGTAAAACCCCATAAAACTGCATAACTCAACCATACCTTGGCTTTCTGTTTAAACTGCTCTCTGTGCTAATGTGACAGGCAAGCAGTCCAAACCCACACCATCTTGGCCCCTGCGACTTGTAATTTCCACCCTACCCAGGCAATGTATAAACGAATGCTTATCTTGACTTTTGTTAACCGCTTAAGTAACAATCAGAATATCTAAAGTCCCCTGACCCTTGGAATGTCCGCAGCCCCACGCCCTCACCCTCTCCGCCCAGAAGGTGATTTACAGAATTCACCAGCCCTCAGAATGTCTGAAGCTCCTCACCCCCACTCCCACCCCTCACCCTGACTCCCAAGGTGATTTTTACGGGTATAAAAGGTCTTGACACCCTCCATTCGGGGCCACGGGTTGGAGAGACGCGAGTCCTCCGTGGCCGCCAGCAATAAAGACCCTGCGATTTGCCATACTTTTGTCTTGGTGTTGACTTTCTATGCTTGGTTCAGTACAACAGCCTGGGCAACAGAGCAAGACCGTTTCTCAAAAAAATATAATAGTGATGCTTAAAATGGTAGATTTTATGTTACGTGTATTTCCGCACTATAAATATTTATGCATGTATATATGTGTGCATATGTGTGTATATTGTTTATAAAATAGAAATAGTAGCCAGCAAAGGAAACCTAAATTGAGGCACATTCTACAAAATGCCTGACCAGACCTCTCCAAAACTGTTAAGGTCATGAAAAACAAAGACCGAGGAACTGGCACAGACCAGAGGAGGGAAAGGAGACGTGAGAACTAAGTTTAATATAGTACCCTGGGTTGCATCCAGGTATCAAAAAAAGGACAAATTTGTGGATAAAGCTGGTAAAATCCAAATGAAATCTGGAGTTGAGATAATAGTAATGAACCAGCGTTCATCTTTTTGTGTCAGTAAATGTATCATGGTTCTATAAGGTGTTAACATTCAGGGAAGTAAGAGTAGACAAAAATTATCTTGCTATCTTTGCAGCTTTTCTGTAAAGCTAAAAAAGGGAAAAAAAAAGTCTTAGTACCAAGGATACAATTTTCCAGAGAGAGAGAGAAAGATGTTGTAATAGATGTAGATTCTTGGGGGAGAAAGATTTAACATACTCCAAGACTAATAGGTTAATCTGTCTTATCTCTCCCCAGATGAAGAAAGATTGTCACTAGACAAATGTCCAAAAAGCTTCTCAGCACAAAGTCGGATTATTCAACAGTCCCTGAAACAAATATACACAGAGGACAAGTTATTTTTTAAAAAGTGGGAGGTGGGGGGGAACAGGCCTGGCATGGTGGTCAATGCCTGTAATCCCAGCACTTTGGGGGGCCAAGATAAGACGACTGCTTGAGGCCACAAATCTGAGACCAGCCTGGGCAACAAACTGAGACCCTGTCACTCAAACAAAACAAAACAAAACAAAACAAAAAAAACTGAGACAGGAGAATCACTTGAACCAGGGAAGCAGAGGTTATAGTGAGTCGAGATCACACCATTGCACTCCAGCCTGGGCGACAGAGTGAGACTCTGTCTCAAAAAAAAAAAAAGCAAAAAAATTAGCTGTTCAGGAGGCTGAGGAGGGAGGATCGCTTGAACCCAAGAGGTCGAGGTTATAGTGAGCTGTGATCCTGCCACTGCACTCCAGCTTGGACAACAGAGCAAGACCCTGTCTCTTTAAAAAAAAAAAAAAGGTGGGGGGGAGGGGGAAAGGAGGAAACAAATACCAAGTATCTAAATTGATTGATATCTAAAGAGAAGTGCAACAAATTATAGAGTTAGAGGGATACAGTGAGGGCCTCTCTTAGGATGAGCAGGAGGACTCTAAGGAGGTGACAGTTGAGCAGAGAGAGCAGGAGAAAGTGAGGGCATGGACCCCACAAGGATCTGGGGAAAAGAGTAATCCAGGTAGAGGAAATGGCACATGCAAAGGCCCTGAAGTGGTTTGTCAATTTTCTTTAGCAGCAGTAACACATTATACCACAAACTGAGTGGTTTGAAACAACAGGAATTAATTCTCTTACACTTCTGGAGGCTGGGAGTTCAGCCTTGAGGCATCAGCTGGGCCACAAATCTCTAAAGATCTCTAGGGGAGGATCCTTACCTCCTCCAACTACCAGAGGCTCCAGGCATCCTCCGGCGCGTGGCTGCATCACTCCAACTTCTGCGTACATCTTCAGACAGCCTTATTCCCTGTGCCTTCACCTCCTCCTCTGTCTCTTACAAGGACACTTGTCGTTGCATTTAGGGACCACCTTAATCCAGGAGAGTCTCATCTTGAGACCCCTCACTTAACTACTTCTTCAAAGGCACATTTTCCACGTAAGGTCACATTTGCAGGTTCTGAATGGACATTTTAGGGTCCGCCATTCAAGTCATTACAAATGGCATGGGCTTTGCATGTGCAGAGAGTCAGGAAAGCCAGGATAGCTGGAAAAAAGAGAGCAAAGAGGAGGCAAGGAGGAGATCCCATCAAAGGGTAGACAAAGGACAGGCAGGTGTGATTTTATAGACTGCATGAGGACTGCGAATTTTATTCTAAGTGAACTAGAAAGCCAGAGAGGATTTTGAACAATATTCGACCACACGCAACCTGCATGTGATTATTTGTAGGAGCTTTATTTGCAACAGCCAAAAACTGGAAAAAAAACAAAATAGCCCTTAAGAGAGGAATGGTTAAACAAACTGTGAGAAACTCACATCATGAAACACCGCTCAGCAATAAAGAGGACAAACTACTGAAACACCACAGGCCAGGTGCAGTGGCTCACACTTGTAATCCCAACACTTTGGAAGGCCAAGGTGAAAGGACTGCTTGAGCCCAGGAGTTTGAGACCACTCTGGGCAACAGAGTGAGACCCCCATCTCTACCAAAAATAATATTTTTAATAAAAAATAATTAGGCTGGGTGCGGTGGCTCACACCTGTAATCCCACCACTTTGGGAGGCCAAGGTGGGTAGATCACCTGAGGTCAGGAGTTTGAGACCAGCCTGGCCAACATGGTGAAACCTCGTCTCTACTAAAAATATAAAAATTAGCTGGACATGGTGGCGGGCACCTGTAATCCCAGCTACTCTGGAGGCTGAGGCAGGAGAATCACCTGAACCTGGGAGGCGGAGTTTGCAGTGAACCAAGATCGTGCCAGTGCACTCCAGCCTAGGTGACAGAGCAAGGCTCCATGTCAAAATATATATATATAAAACTAACTAGCCAGGCATGCTGGCATGCAGCTGTAGTCCCAGACACTGGAGGCTGAGGTGGGAAGATCCCTTGAGCCCAGGAGTTCGAGGTTGCAGTGAGTCATGATTATGCAACTGCACTCCAGCCTGGGTGACAGAACAAGACCCTCTGTCTTGCTTAAAATGTAAAGTACAACAAAATAGGCTGGGCACGGTGGCTCACGCCTGTAATCCCAGCGCTTTGGGAGGCTGAGATGGGCAAATTGCCTGAGGTCAAGAGTTTGAGACCAGCCTGACCAACATGGTAAAACCCCGGCTCTACTGAAAATATAAAAAATTAGCTGGGTGTGGTGGTGGGCTCCTATAATCCCAGCTACTCAGGAGGCTGAGGCAGGAGAATCACTTGAACCCAGGAGACAGAGGTAGCAGTGAGCCTGAGCAACAAGAGTGATACTCCATCTCAAAAAAAAAAAAAAAAAAAGAGGGAGAGAGATCCAAGATGGCCGATTAGCAACAGCTCAGGATTGTAGCTCCCAGTGGAAGCGCAGAGAGCAAGTGGACGCCGCAATTTCAGATGAATTTTTGTTGCCCACAGACTGGGAGATTCCCCACGGAGGAGCCACATGGGTCGCCAGCGTGACTCTTTTGGCTGACACAGCTGTTTTTCCGGTGCCCCAGCGCGGCACTTCTCGGTGCAGAGTATACGGGACTGGTGTCCTTTTAGTCAGGCTCAGTTGGTCCCATCCCACAAGGAGAACAATTGGAAGCGCTGAGGACTGAGAGTTTCACAGCAAGCACAGCTGAACCCAGGAAGGCCCAGCTCTGTGGGGAAGGGGAGTCCGCCGAAGGAAAACTAAGAAACAGAAAAAACTTCATCACCAACAAGCCGGACGTCCACTCAGAGACCCAATCTGAAAGTCAGCAATTACAAAGATGACAGGTGGATAAATCCACAAAAATGGGAAGAAACCAGTGCAAAAAGG
>CAUYQU010103422.1:0-21206 GCA_963574635.1 Cheracebus regulus
AAGTGATTCTCCTGCCTCAGCCTCCCGAGTAACTGGGATTACAGCTACTGAGGGTGCCACCATGCCCGGCTAATTTTGATATTTTTAGTAGAGACGGGGTTTCACCATGTTGGCCAGGCTGGCCTCGAACTCTTGACCTCAGCCTCCCAAAGTGCTGGGATTACAGGCGTGAACCACCATGCCCAGTCAATAACTACTGTTCTTACTGTTCACATCTAGTACCGCACCCATGGATGAGCTGAGAACCTCTTGAAATAGAACTTGTGAAAAATGTAAGGAAATATTAGGAGGTCAGGAGTTCAAGACCAGCCTGACCAACATGGAGAAACCCTGTCTCTACTAAAAATACAAAATTAGCTGAGCATGGTGGCGCATGCCTATAATCCCAGCTACTTCGGAGGCTGGGGCAGGAGAATCGTTTGATCCCGGAAGGCGGAGGCTGTGGTGAGCCAAGATTGCACCATTGCACTCCAGCCTGGGCAACAAGAGTGAAACTCCATCTAAAAAAAAAAAAAGAGAGAGAGAGAGAATTGGGTACTCTGCAGCTGGGCTTCTGTCCTGTCCATACACAGCAGGGACACAGTTGGTAAAAGAGGAAGAAGAGCAGGGGTAGAGGAGGCAGGAACTCAGCAGTGAGCAGGGCAGGGCCATCTCCCCCCAGGTTAGGGAGCCCCATGCCATGCACCCCTAGCATGTGAGAGGTAAGGACCCTTCCCCACTTGATCGTTTCCAGGCAGAATCCAGCATGGGTAATAGCATAGGCTGGCAGCCAAAGTGCTTGGCTTTGAATCCTGGCTCAGCCATTTACTTTGGGTAATTTAGCCTCTCTGTGCCTCAGCTTCTCCATCTGTAAAATGGGGATAACAATAGTACCTGCCTTCTATAGTTGTGATAAAATTAATGGAATTAGTATGTGGAAAACAGTTAAAACAAGGCTTAGGACATATAAACCACCCAATAAGTGTTAGCTATTACTATTATTGCCTTGAAATAGCTCCAAAACATAATTACATTAACATCGTTATATTATTTTGTTCTGACTTGGGCTGACTTAACAGTGACGACTAAAGTGAAGTCCAGGATTCTATTTTACTAGAAATCCTACCTCTAGGAATACCTTCTAAGGGAATTTTCAGATATGCAAAAACAAAGTACAAAGAGAATCACTGCAGTATTATTTATGGAGTGAAAAACTGGCCCCAGCCTGTGTGTGGAACAATCTGAGAATGATTAAATATGTTATGGTGCAGAAACAGGCTTTTGAAGAATTTTTAATGACTAGGAAATGCTCATGAAATAAATGTAAGTAGAAAAGCAGGCTTCAAAACTGTTTACAATTGGATCACATTTGGTAACTATGTAAGCACATTTGCAGAGAAAACAAAACCCCAGAGAAATGTATCAAGATGTTCATTCACAGTGGGGTTTCTGAGGGTGGAACTTGAGCACGTTTTTGTTTATATTTTCTTTATATTTTTTGATGCCTTCATGTTTTACACAGGAACACACACAATTTTCATATTTGGGAAAAAAATAAGTCATAAAATCAAAACATTTAAAGACAGAATTCAGAAGACATACGGTGGACTAAGGGGAACTAGAAGTGAACCCATGTTTCCTAAACTCTAGGTTTTTTTGTTTTTTTTTTAAAGTCCAGAATGCCACATAATAGAGACAGGTGTTGCTACTTTTCAATCTTACTTTGCTCTGGGAAGAAAAGCTATGCAAAATCTCTGGGTTACAAAATTATAGACAGGCCAGGTGCAGTGGCTCACGCCTGCAATCCCAGCACTTTGGGAGGCCGAGGCAGGTGGATCACGAGATCGAGAGATTGAGACCATCCTGGTTAATGCAGTGAAATCCCATCTCTACTAAAAATACAAAAAAATTAGCCGGGAGTGGTGGCACGTGCCTGTAGTCCCAGCTACTCGGGAGGCTGAGGTAGGAGAATTGCTTGAACACGGGAGGTGGAGACTGCAGTGAGCTGAGAGCGCACCACTGCAGTCCAGCCTGGGTGACAAAGCAAGATTCTGTCTCAAAAAAAAAAAAAAAATTATAGACAGAGACCAGCACAACGGCATATTGCTTGAGTCCAGCCTCAAACCCCTGGGCTCAAGCAATACTCCTGCCTTAGTCCTCAGGAGGCTAAGGCAGGAGTATTGCTTGAGCCCAGGGGTTTGAGGCTGTAGAGTGATGTGACTGAGTGTGTGCATAGCCACAGCACTCCAACCTGGGCAATACAGCAAGACTTCATCTCTAAAATTAAAAAAAAGAAAAAGAAAAAAGATAAATGAAAAGATACAGGGCGGGGCACAGTGGCTTACGCATATAATCGCAGTACTTTGGAAGGTTGAGGCAGGCAGATCATCTGAGGTCAGGAGTTCAAAACCAGCCTGGCCAACATGGAGAAACCCTGTCCCTACTAAAAATACAAAATTAGCCAGTAGTCGGGCGTGGTGGTGCATACTTGTAATCCCAGCTACTCGGGAGGCTGAGGCAGAAAAATCTCCAGGGAGGCTGAGGCAGAAAAATCTCCACCCGGGAGGTGCACAAGGTGGTGAGCCAAATTCGTGCCATTGTACTCCAGCCTGGAGAACAAGAGTGAAACTCTGTTTCAAAAAAAAGATACATAGATATGGATAAGGACAGCTGGGGAGAAGAGCAGGGGCTTCTTAAGATATAGGATACAATTGGGTATTGAATAATCACAACCATTTGTTTTTACATGGGGGAGAAACATCCTTGGCCCACAACAGAATAGTTGAAAGCCACCCATCCACTCTTTTGGAAGAAGTTTGTTTGGTTGGTTGGCTGGTTGAGACAGAGCCTTGCTCCGTCACCAGGCTGGAGTGCAGTGGCATAATCTCAGCTCACTGTAACCTCCACCTCCTGCGTTCAAGTGATTGTCCTGCTTCAGCCTTCTGAGTAGCTGGGACTACAGGCACGCACCACCACGCCCAGCTAAGTTTTGTATTTCTAGTAGAGATGGGGTTTCACCACATTGGCCAGGATGGTCTTGATCTCTTGACCTCGTGCTCCATCCACCTCGGCCTCCCAGAGTGCTGGGATTACAGGCACGAGCCACCTCGACTGGCCTTTTGGAAGAAGATTTTTAAAAATTCCATGGTTTAAAAAAAAAAGAAAAAGAAAAGATAAACTAACAGAAACAACAGGACAAGAGACACATCTAAATAGACAAGTAACAGAATTCCCAAATTCTCATGCCTCTGCACGAAGGACCTTGCTAACAAACCTCCCATTTGGAGTCCTACACCTCAAGGAAGATTACTAAGAAGACCTCAACTTGGAAAGGGTTTGTAGTGCTGCTCACTTTGGCCACATGTATATGAAAATTGGAACAATGCAGAAGAGTTAGCATGCCCCCTGCTTAGGATGACATGCAAATCTGTGAAGCATTCCATAGTTTTCTTGAGAAGTTAAAAAAAAAATTAAAAAATGAAATAGCTTAGAAAACATCAGAGAAAGCCAGCAGACGATACAGGCCACTGGATTCCATTCAGCTCAGCCTGGGATCCTGCCCCCGTAGCTGTGTTCCTGGGCCTGTGGCTCAGCAGGAGAGGGATCTTGCTGGACTCACACCTTGGCCTGAGAGGCCAGAGAAATAAAATTAAGATTATTTATGATGCAGAAGTGATTTAATAACATTTTTCGAGAACCTGAAGGATTTATGTAGAGGAACTGCTGTTCTAGTAACTAAACCCTTTTGGATGGACTCTAAGATAAACCAGGCTTGTCTGGCTTCTGCCCTGAGCTTCTCCACCTCTTCCAGTTGCTCTTGGTAAATAATCTCTTCCACTTTACTGGAGGGTGATGGTCAAGGAGATGACCTTCCTGGCTGCTTTATCTACTCTCCTCCCCTCCTCAAAATATCTCTCAACATCTCTCTTTGTTCCTTCAGATCACAACGGAAGACTCAAAGGAGGAGGGAACTAACATTTATTGACTGCCTGCTACGTGCCAGGAGCTTGCAGAAACATTACTTCATTTAATTCCCGCAAACACCCTGTGAAGTAGGCATAATTATCCCTGTGTTGCCTGTTAGGGGATGGAGGAAATCATATTCTTTTAACAGCTGGTATGAGGATTTATCTTGGGTGCCAGGCGTGGTGGCTTATGTGTATAATCCCAGCACTTTGGGAGGCCGAGGTGAGTGGATGACTTGAGGTCAAGAGTTTGAGACCAGCCTGGCCAACATGATGAAACCCCGTCTCCACTAAAAAATACAAAAAATTAGCTGGGTGTGGTGGTGCACACCTGTAATCCCAGCTTCTCAGGACGCTGAGGCATGAAAATAGCTTGAGCCCAGAAGGCGGAAATAGCAGTCTGCATTCCGGCCTGGGTAACAGAGCAAGAGTGTCTCAAAAAAGGATTTCCCTTGGGGAGAGAACCATCTTTGTGGGAAGAGGTCTTGGACAATGTGGGGGGAGGGGAGAGAGATAAGGAAATGTGTGTGGAATGGGCAGGGGGAGGGGACGATGGCATCCTCACTCAGGAAGAAGAGGGGAGGAGCAGAGGCAAGGAGAGAGCAGGTGATTTAGAGGAAGGTTTTGTGTGGCACAGTATATCCCTACCTTAAAAAACATAACTCTTTTTTTGTTTTTGTTTTTGTTTGTTTGTTTGTTTCTTGAGACAGAGTCTCACTCTGTCACCCAGGCTGGAGTGCAGTGGTGCAATCTCGGCTCACTGCAACCTCCACCTTCTGGGTTCAAGCGATTCTCCTGCTTCAGCCTCCCGAGTAACTGGGATTACAGGCGCCCGCCACCATGCCCAGCTAATTCAAAAGCATAACTCTTAAAATTTCAAGTCAATCTACTAAACTCATGAAATGCTTGCGGAAAGAGAATTTTTGAATGGGCTTTCTGGCATCGGGTGAAATAGAAGCCATGTGTGTTTCACCTGAGATGGTGACAGGCAGTACTATAAAGGAAGTATATTTCCTAAATTCAAGAGCAAGAAGGCCCCCTACCCCCACCCCTTGACATCTGAGTTCTGTAGAGGGGAAAACTGAAGCTTGGCAGTTAATCAACTTTACCGAAGTCGCACAGCATCACTAACAAAGGGAACTGATTCCAAGCCTGTTTATCTTGAATGTCTATTGTTTTCACTTTATTCCACATGCTGCACTAAGCAAGATAGCTTTTTCCTCTCCCAGGCCAACTCTTCCACTGCTGTGTTCCATCTAATCATAGTAATTAATAGTAGTGAATATTTATTGAGTGACTACAATATGCCAGACATTGTTGTATGCATTAGCTTGCTTGATCCTCACAACGACACTATATATTTAACAATATAATTATTCACATTTTATTCTATGGAAACTGCTGCTCAGAGACGTTAAGACACTTGCTCAAGGTCTCAGTGCTATAAGTGGTGAAACCAACATTTGAATCAGAGCCCATGGTCTTTTTTTTTTTTTTTTTGAGATGGAGTCTCCCTCTGTCGCCAGGCTGGAGTGCAGCAGTGTGACCTCGGCTCACTGCAGCCTCCGCCTCCCAGGTTCAAGCGATTCTCTAGCCTCAGCTTCCCTCCCGAGTAGCTGGGACTACGGGCACAAGCCACCACGTCCAGCTAATTTTTGTATTTTAAATAGAGACGGTGTTTCACCATGTTGGCCAGGATGGTCTCGATCTCCTGACCTCGTGATCCACCTGCCTCAGCCTCCCAAAGTGCTGAGATTACAGGCGTGAGCCACCGCCGCCAGCCTAGGCCCCATGGTCTTAATTCCATTGCATTTTCTCATCTCATCCCTTCTCACCTCTTGGAAGAACAGTTCCTGAAATTAACCCATCTAATTAATCTGTTCTCTCTGCCTCTAGGATAGGACCTGGTGGGGTTTGCAGAGGTCACGCAATACTGAACATGGAAGATGTTCTGATGGGCTTGGATCAAAGCCACTGTCACACCTCAGACTAATAGTATAACTTAGGGGTTGGTAAATTTTTTCTGTAAAGGGCCAGACAGTAAGTATTTCAGGCTTTGCGGGCCATATGGTCTCTGTAGCTAGTTACTCAACTCTGCTGCTGTAACATCAAAGTAGCCATAGTCATAAGTCAATGAGCAGGATTGTGTTCCAATAAGGCTTTACTGATGGACACTGACATTTGAATTTCCTATACTTTTTCTGTGTCACAAAGTATTATTCTTCTTTTGCTTTTTTTAATCCAACCATATAAAAAGGTAAAAACCATTCTTAGTGTGAAAGTCACATCAAATCTGAAGGGGGATGGGCGCAGTGGCTCACGCCTGTAATCCCAGCACTTTGAGAGGCCGAGGCTGGTGGACCATGAGGTCAGGAGTTTGAGACCATCCTGGCCAACATGGTGAAACCCTACCTCTACTAAAAATACAAAAAACTAGCCGGGTGTGGTGATGCGTGCCTGTAATCCCAGCCACTCGGGAAGGAGGCTGAGGCAAGAGAATCGCTTGAACCCAGGAGGCAGAGGTTGTAGTGAGCCAAGATCAAGCCATTGCACTCCACCTGGGCAACAGAACAAGACTCTGTCTTTGGGAAAAAACAAAAACAAAAACAAAACAAAACTGGAGGCAGGCTGGATTTGACCTGCAGGTCACAGTTTGCTGACCCTAATTTTATCAAACCTTCACTTCTTTTGGGTGCTAAATCCAGCTGGGCCAACTCCAGACTAAACAGCTTCTAGGCTGGGCTTTGCGCCTGCTCTCCTTTACCTCACTCCTCTCACCCACGAAACCACACAGGTCCAGTGCACAAGCCTCTGCTCATCGCTGTCCCATCAGCAGCTCTCCTCTAGTCTTCCAGCATCTCCTGACCAACCACAAGTAGTTGTCTGCTGTCCCTGCAGGAGGTGGTCATAAAGCAAGATGGAACTGCCATCATTTAGATGACCTTGGTGAAGCAAATCCGAAGGACAGGTTAAAGGGGCAACACCCGAAGACTATGACAAGGCTTGCAAATAATACGCTTCAAATAGACTGAACATCACAAAAGGAAAACTCTAGGAAAGGTGGAGAAGACATTGCTAAGAATCTGGATCCAAGGAAGGAGTCCTAGAGCCAGGAATGGAAATGTCTTTCTCCTCCAGGAGGCCAAGGCCAGAGGATACGATACAGAAGACAGGATCACCAAGATTAGAGGACAGTTTAGGTCTAGAATCAGAGAGAAGACTAAAAAGCACTGACCGCCAGGGCACGGTGGCTCACGCCTGTAATCCCAGCACTTTGGGAGGCCAAGGCAGGTGAATCACCTGAGGAGTTCAAGACCAGCCTGGCCGACATGGCGAAACCCCATCTCTACTAAAACTACAAAAATTAGCTAGGCACGGTGGCACACACCTGTAATCTCAGCTGTTTGGGAGGGAGACTAAGACAGGAGAATCGCTTGAACCCAGGAGACGGAGGGTGCAGTGAGCTGAGATCATGTCACTGCACTCCAGCCTGGGCAACAGAGCAAGACTCTGTCTCAAAAAAAAAAAAAAAAAATCACTGACTAAGGAAAGGCTGAGAATAACAACAACAACAAAAAAACTGCTAACATTTATTATTTTATTAAACACCTACTACATTCTAGGTGTACGTTGCTGGGTTTTTAAAAAATAATACTGTCTCTTATTTAACTCTTTCAACACTCTGGCAAAATAGTCATTTAAAAAACCTTTTTGTATTCATTGTTTTTAAAATATATATTTATTGTACATCCTTTATGTGGCAGACACTATGCTAGATACTAAGGATAAGCAAGTAAGCAAAAACAGACCTTGTGCCTGCTTTCATGGAGATTATACAGGGATTGGCCATTTTTTTTCTTCTGTAAAAAACAGATTGTAAGTATTTTAGGCTTTGTGGGCCATCAGGCCTCTGCTGCAACTAGTCAACTCCCCGCCTGTAGTGCAAAAGCAACCGCATACAATATGTAAAAAAGTAGGTGTGGCTGCATGCCAATAAAACTTTTTTTTAAAATAAAAACAGGCTTCAGGCCAAAGCTGGCTATGATTTGCTGACCCCTGTTCTAGTAGGAGACAAACATTAAGCAAATAATTATGCAAAAAGCAATCATTCAGTGACATCAGGTAGAGGTTCCTGATACTAAAGAACCCTATCATCAGAGAGATTTAACCTATTCAGGGAGATCAGAGATTTCCCTGAGGGAGTGGGTCTTAGTTTTAATGTAGTAGTTCCATTAGTGAGGTGAGGGCAAGACTATTGCAGACACGGGAAACAGCCTGTGCAAAGGCCTGGGGCAGAAAGGAGCACAGCAAACCCACTTTAAAAGAGGTTTATATAGTTGGGGCAGAATCAGTGAGTGTGAGCTCAGGCTGAAGATGTCAGGGAAGGCCGGGCCCTGTAAGGTCTTAAGGGTCTTATTAGGGGATAAGGTCTCTATTTAAATACAGAGACTGCTGCACACGAAGTTAAGTAACATGCTCAAAGCTGTACAGCCCACAAAAGGTGGAGCTAGAAGCCTTATCTCTAGACCCAGCTTCTGTATTCTCTTTGTGTTCATTTTGGTTTTATGTTTGCCCAGTGTCTTTATAAATTTCCCTCTATGAAACTGCCAAATCATTCAATGAAATTAAAAGGAAAAAGAGTGCAGTCCTGCACTTAGGCTAGGAGGCTAGCAAGTTCCTGATATCAGCAGGAAACCGGAGTGAGCCTGGCAGAGATGTCCTACGGTGAAGGATCTAGAAGACTGGGGAGAGCTGTGTTCCTGCTTCTCCTTTTTCTCTGATCCCCCCTTCTATGGAGTCTTAGCAAAGCTTTCTCTGTCCTTGATGTCAAAGGAGCCTTCAGAATATCACCCAGACTCCTCCCGCTGCATTGCTGTACCCTCTGAGTCTTGGCCTGCCTGCCTCTGCACTCTGTCCTCACTGCACTTGCACGCTCCCCTTGGGGACCCTCGCACAGCTTGCTGCCTGGTGAATGCTCCACATCCCGTCCTCAGTTCCACACTGTTCCTCTGCTGGAAGAGCACATGCTTCACACTGTCCCTTTGTCAAGGACACCCTGTCCCTTTGTCAGGGTCCCTTTGGACACCTTCTTTTCTTTAAGAATCCACGAAAATGTGGCACATACACACCATGGAATGCTATTCAGCCATAAAAACAGATGAGTTCATGTCCTTTGTAGGGACATGGATGAACCTAGAAAGCATCATTCTCAGCAAACTGACACAAGAACAGAAAACCAAACACCACATGTTTTCACTCATAAGCAGGTGATGAACAATGAGAACACTTGGGCACAGGAAAGGAAACAACACGCACAGGGCTAGGTGTGGGGGGTGTGGAGGAGAGGGGAGGGAGGGACAGCAGAGGGGGGCAGGGGGGATGGGGAGGGGTAATACCAGGAGAAATGTTTGATGTAGGCGACGGGAGCCAGGGGGATGGACACAGCAAACCACCATGGCATGTATGTACCTATACAACAATCCTGCAGGATGCAGGACATGCACATGTACCCCAGAGCCCACATACAATAAAAAAAAATGTTCTGCATAATCCATCCATCAATTTGCATGTCATTAAAAGTGGGTATAAATATGAATGCAGACCTGCCTCTGGACTGCTACTCTGGTAACACCGCCTATGGGGTATCCCTGCTCCACAAAGAGCTATACCTTTGTTGCTGCTGTACACTGCCACTTCAATAAAAGTTGCTAACATCACTGCCTTGCCCACCCTTGTATTCTTTCCTGAGTGAAGCCAAGAACTCTCCCAGTCTAAGCTCCAGTGTTGGGGTTTTCCTTCCCTGTATCATGAGCAGTGTTATTTGTAATAGGCAAAAACTGTACACAACCCAAACGTCCTTAGCAGTTAAAGAAAGAAAGAACTTGTGGTATATTCATGAAATGGGATACTACTCAATCAAAAAATGAAATGAGCTACTCAGATTCTCAGCAGCATGGATGAGTTGCAAAATTATTATGCTGAGAAAAAGAAACATATCAAAAAAGTCACATAGTGTATGATTTCAGTTATACAAAATTCTGAAAAATGCACTCTAACACAGAGTGACAGAAAGGAGATTAGTGGTTACTTGGGTATGGGGTACGTGAGAAGGGGTGGAAGGAAAGAATTACCAAGGGGTACTGGAAAACTTTCAGGGGGGATGGATACGTTCACAATCTTAATTGTGATGATGGTTTCACTAGGGTATATGTATGTCGAAGCTTAGCAAATTGCGTACCCTAAAGTGTGCCAATTTTTTTGTATGTTAATATACTTCTCTACAACTATTTTAAAATTAAGTTTTAAATTTAAAAAATAGGCCTCTGCATTTGAAAGAACATATTCTCTATCTTGCTTTCAGTAAAAATCAGGAAGAACCTTTGGAGACTAAATTAAGTGATTCGGATCTTTTTGTTCAATGACTAAAACAGTGGCTCTCATAAGAGTATATGAGATGTTAATTTGAAATGCAGTTTCCAGGGCTTTATATAAAGGTATGCCAGAAATTATTCCTGATAAAAGAAAGTGTAGCACCTAATTTACAAATAATAATATATCCAATATTCTTTATTATAAATTTAATAAATCTCACAAAATGCTTTTGTTGGCTTTTGCTAAACTCTTGTATCTGTAGTCAGATTATGGCTCTAGTAGATGAACAAGTACAGTTCCAACTGAATGTTGGGTAATAATATTGTTTATTCAGATGAAAGGATTACTTGAGGCCAGGAGTTCGAGATCAGTCTAGGCAACATAGTGAGACCCTGTCTCTAAAATGTATTTTTTTAATTTCACCAGGCACCACGGCATACACGTGTAGTCTTAGCTACTCAGGGGGGTGAAGCAGGAGGACAGCTACAGCCCAGGAACTTGAGGCTACTGAGTTTATGCCGCTGTACTGTAGCCTAGATGACAGAGGAAGACTTTGTCTCTTAAAAAATAATAACAATTTTGTTTACATTAATGAGTAAAAATGAAACATCATTTCTTAATCTCACATAATTTACTAATGATGTGAGAGAATTCTTTGCTGAACTGGAAGATAGTTTTTGAAGACTGGAAGAATATTTCCCCAATTTTATACTGTTCATCATGTAGTGACCAAAGGCATGGCACACTTTAAGTTTAATCTACATTATTAATATATATTCCATCATTGTCTACACAATCAACAAAGCAATAAATCAAGCCTGGTTGTATTTGCTAATTGCCATGGTGTAAATATTCCCACATGCACTGGGAGCTTGGGCCAGTTCAAGCTCCCAGTGCGTGTGGAGTTGGGAAGAGATATACAGTAGTACAGCAGTATACAGTATCTCCACCACACAGAGGTAACAGACATAACCTCAAAAGCATAGATAATAGCAAAGTGTAGTAAAGTCAACAGGAAGTGATGAGTTTTGAATACTTTTTACCTTTGTTTTTAATATAATTTATGTGATTGTGAGCGTCTACAATTTAACTTTTAATGATTTTTAGTAATTAGCTCATAAAATTCCTTGCAGTTTAATAGTTGGCTCTCAGGAACTGATACAAATTGGCTCTAACACACTGCTGGCTTCATTCTTAAGAAATCAGGTGCTTTGGGGATGGGGCTCAGGAACCTGCGTTTTTAATATCTTCTAAGATGATCCTGATATACAATACTGGTAGATAATCTAACTGCAATTTTTTTTCTTTTTAGCTAGTATATGACCTGAACATTTGTATTTCCCCAAAAAATCCCATTGAAACATGATCCCCAGTGTGATGGTATTGAGATGTGGCACCCAAAAGGAAGGTGATTAGGACATGAGGGCAGGGCCCTCTTAATAAATAAAATTAGTGCCTTTATAAAGGAGGTCAAGGGAAATTGTGTGCCCCTTTCTCCATGAGAGGACACCTCTAGAAAGTACCATCTATGAATCAAAAAGCAGGCCCTCGCCAGACACCAAATCTCCTAACACTTGCATCTTCGAATTCTCAGCGTCCAGCATTGTGAGAAACAAGTCTGTATTGTTTATATGCCACCCAGTTTATAGATATTCTTATACCAGCCTGAACAGTCTAAGGCAGTTAGTAAACAGGTAACATTCAGAGCCAACATGTTATAGGGAAATAATACAGGATTAAGTACTGGGAACACTAAAGTTCTCACTCCAGTTCTTCCATTTAATTATATGGCCTTGGGCAAATCACTAACCTTAGTTTCCTAATCTAATAAGAAGGGAGTAGACCAAGAAAAGTTTAGTAGATGTGATTTTCAAAGATTTACTTATATACTGAAGTATTTATAGGTGTAAAGACCTAGTATCTGTCATTTTCTTTAGAATGCTTCAGAAAACAAAGTAAACAAAAGGCAGGCTGGAGATAAGTGAAAAGATTGGCAAAATGTTTTGATAATGAGAACATGGGTTCTATTATAACATTCCCTTTACCTTTAATGTTTAAAATTTCTCCACAATAACAATTTCTTAAGAAGTCACTAATAAATAATACAGGATTCTTTCTATCTTTAAAAGTGTGTTCCACATCATCCTTGGATTTATAATTTTTTTTAATGGGATGGGGGTCAGGACTTAGCATCTTTTATGTATTTGTTGCTGAGGAATCTCAATCTATTTTAAAGTCCCAGAACAAATTAATGGCTGAGCCAGGATTCTAACAACAACCTTGTGGGTTCCAAATCCCACGGCCATTTTTGTCACACTAAGCAATGTGAGGGTGCTCCTATGCCACTGCAGCATCAAACGGGAGCAGGGAGATGAGAGAGAGGCTGGAAATGGGGTAATCTGATGCAAAGCTTCCAAATCAAGCACCAATATTTATTTAAAGTACATTCTGCTTCTAATTACAATCAAAACCAGGGGCAAACATTGCTGTGGGCAATTAAAAAGCCAGTCACAAATTATCCTCTAAGATTCTGGGCTGTTGAGAAACTGCCTATATCACTCCCATTTCTACCTATCATTTCAGAATGAAAACAAGAAGAAAAAAAAAAAACAGGTGAAATAATGCGAGTCAACTGAGTACTGCATTTTCTTTGTTTCAAGTAAGCTAGTACCTGATGCCGTTTAGCAAACAGTAAGCACTCAATAGATGTATTTGGCTGAATCTAGGTAACTCTAAACATTTTCAGCATTTCATGTGATACATGCTTTTTGAGTACCAATCATATGCTAGACAACACTTAGAACTTTGATACTGTGGACTTGTTTAGTAATTTTTATGTATTTCATTATTAATAAGTGATTATTTCAATACTACCAAAAAATGTTAGCCCTCTCCTTTATAAATTCCATAGAAAAAATTAACTCTACCAGCTTAAATTAAAAGACAGATTGTTAGATTACAATAACTTTTAAAAAGCAAGAACCAATTTTATGCTGTCTACAGGAAACTGAAGACATTGGTTAAAAATACAGGCAGAAAAAGATACAAGATGCAAACTCTAACTAAAAAAAAAGTCAGAATGGCCATATTAACAACAGACAAAAAGCAGGCTTCAGAACAAGGAATATTACCAGGGATTTAGAGAGGTATTATGTAATGCTAAAGGATCAATTTACCAAGAAGATGTAACAATCCTAAACGTGCAAGCACCAAACAGCAGAACTTCAAAGTACATGAAGCAGAAACTAACACAACTGAAAAGTAAAACAGAAAAATCCACATTCCTAGAGCTCGACACAAAGTCTGGGAGCTAAACCTGAGACTCTCACATTAAGCTGGGTCTTTTGAAGCAGATTAAAGTGGTCCCAGATTAGCAGCTCCCCCCGGCACACATCAGAAAGCAGAACAAATTCTTTCTGAGAAAAGCCTCCATGATTTAGGACCTCAGGATTCCAACTGATTAAAGTTAACTGAATATAAGTTCATGGTGCAAGGTCATCAAATAGATGAGGAAATAAGCCAGCATGAATAAAAGTTAAGGAAAAAATGACTTATAACCTAAAGAACTAAATTTAGTATTGGAATTATCAGATATAGAACACAAAATAAATTTCAATGAAGAAGAAAAAAGTTTGTGTAAAATACAGACAAAACTGAGCAATGCATAAACAATAAAACATATCACAGATGAGCCAATAATTTATTTTAAATGAATTGATCTTGAAAATGTAATCTTGAAAATGTAATCAATTGGCTTTAAAGGATGGATGAGCAAAATGGCAATTTTGATGTAGCCGAAGAGAGTATTAGAAGAGATAACACAGTTGCTGCAAAGAGAGAAAGGGAAATAAAGAATATGCCATGTATCAAATGTCATAAATTAAAATAAAGCTAATTCCAGACACAGTTTAGTGAAACTAAATGGGAAAGGTAAAAGAAAATATTAAATGCTAAGGTAACCATGTTATTCTCCAAACTAGAACACTTTTTTTTTTTTGAGTTAATGAGGGCATTCTTAATGGATAGTCTAAGAAAACAGACTTAAAACGTCTGTCTTAGGCTAACTAACATACTAGGCCATCCTATTAAAAGGACCCAGTAAGGCCAGAGTGGCAACCCAGCACTTTGGAAGGCTAAGGCGGGTGGATCATCTGAGGTCAGGAGTTCAAGACCAGCCTGCCAACATGGTGAAACCCCGACTATATCAAAAATACAAAAAATTAGCTGGGTGTGGTGGTGCACGCCTGTAATCACAGCTACTTGAGAGGCTGAGACAGAAGAATCACTTGAATCTGAGGAGGGTGGAAGTTGTAGTGAGCTAAGATTAAGATCATACCACTGCACTCCAGCCTGGGTGACAGAATGAGACTCCATCAAAAAAAAAAGCACCCTGTGAGAAAAAAGGTCACCTTTACATATACAGAATGATCACTAGACTGTAGGAAGGTTTCTTAACAGCAACAAAAATAAAGCTGAAGAAAGGCATTTTCAAATAAGCAGAAACAGAATTTATCTTCAGTGAACCTTCACTGAAGGTACTTCTAAAAGACCTTCAGAAATGAAAGAAAATTGAGAACAAAAACCTGCTGAGGGAGCAAAGTATGAAGAAATATAAGAAGGAATGAATGAATAAGGAAACAAACTGATAAACGTGAATATAAAGCACATATTACCTGTATAGAATAATAGTATCTGGTTTAATAAGTAAAAAAAAAAAAGAAAGAAAGAAAGAAGGAAAACAGGCCAGGCATGGTGGCTCATGCCTATAATCCCAGCACTTTGGGAGGCTGAGGCAGTGGATCACTTGAGCCCAGGAGTGTGAGACCAGTCTGGGCAACATGGCAAACCCCAGTTTCTAAGAAAGATAGAAAAGTTAGCCCATCATAGTGGTGCACGTCTGTAGTCTCAGCTACTTGGGAGGATGAGGCGGGAGGATCACTTGATTCCAAGAGCTCAAGAAAGGCTGCAGTGAGCTATGATCATACCATTGCACTCTAGTCTGGGTAACAGAAAAAGACCTGTGGAAAAGAAAAAGGAGCAGGGAGGGGAGGGGAGGGAGACTGCGGAGTGCAGTGATGTGTACCTACAGGCCCAGCTACTTGCAAGTCTGAGGCAGAAGGATTCCTTAAGCCCAGGAGTTGGAATCTAGTCTGGGCAACATAATTAAGCTTATCCCCAAAAAATAAATATAATTAAATTGAAAAATGAATTAAAACAAAATACTAGACAACAAACAGTACCATGCAAGTTGGGAAAGGGTGATGGCAACAATGTTCTAAACATCTTATATGATCCTGGGAAAGCTGCTGATTAACTTTAGATTAAAAATATAGGGTAAAACTGGAGATCATTCTGTCCTGTGAAATAAGCCAGGCACAGAAAGACAGACATCAGTGTTCTCACTTATTTGTGGGATCTAAAAATCAAAACAATTGAGCTCATGGATATAAAGAGTAGGAGGATGGTTGCTAGAGGTTGGGAAGGGTAAAAGGGGGCTAGTGGGGAGGTGAGGATGATTAATGTGTACAAAAAAAAGTAGAATGAATAAGACCTACTATTGATAGCACAACAGGATGACTATAGTCAATAATAACTGAATCATACATTTTAAAATAACTTAGTGTAATTGGATTGTTGTAACTCAAAGGATAAATGCTTGAGGGGATGGATACCCCACTCTCTATGATGTGCTTATTTCACATTGCATGTCTGTATCAAAACATCTTATGTATACCATAAATATATATGCCTACTATATACTCACAAACATTAAAAAATTTTTTAAAAAGATGTATGGTAAAACACTATGGGCAACCACTAAAATTAAAGAAATACAGTAGATAACTTCTGAACCAGTGGACAAAGTAAGAAAGAATGAGAAGAAAATTCTATTTAGAAAAAGCAAGAACAGCAACAATTCAGTCTGACAATATTAAGTATTGGCAAGATTGTAAAATTACATTAAAATTTTATACTGCTGTGGAAAAACTTTTTAGCATTATCTTACTAGACAAAAATATGTATACTCGACAACCCAGCTCTACCACTTCTGCATATAAAGAAGAAAATCTTAGGTACATGTGGTTAGAAACTAAAATGTTTTTAGCAGCATTGTTCATAACATTAAAAACTAGATACTAGTGCTGCCATAACAAAATGCCACAGGCTGAGTGGCTTAAACAAGAGAAATGGATTTTCTCACTGTTTGGGAGGTTAGAAGTCCTGGATCAAGATGGTGACAGGGATGGCTTCTCCTGCAGCCTTTCTCCTTGGCTTGCAGATGGCTGCCTTCTCTCTGCGTTCTCACCTGGTCTTTCCTCTGCGAGTGAATCATGGTGTCTCCATGAAATCTCAATTTTCTTTTCTTATAAGGATACCAGTCAGACTGGGTTAGGGCCCAACCTAACACCTTATTCTGCCTTAATCAACTTTTCAAAGGACCCATCTCCTATCCAGTCACATTCTGAGGTCCAGGGGGTTAGAGCTTCAACATATGCGTTTTTGGGGAACACAGTTTAGCCTATAACAAACCCAAATGTGTACATAATATCCATAATAAACAAGAATACATAACCATACTTTGGAATAAGTACTCAAAAGAATGTTATGCATAAGTAACGTGAATTATATGTGATAAAATGGAAAATATTGAGTAAAAAAAGCAAGTTGCAAAAGACTACCTCCATTATAATACCACTTTTTTTTTATTGTACTTTAGGTGCTGGAGTACATGTGCAGATCATGCAGGATTGTTGCATAGGTACACACATGGCAAGGTGGTTTGCTGCCTCTATCCCATCACCTACATATGGCATTTCTCCCCATGTTACCCCTCCCTGACCTCCCCACCCCCTAGCTGTTCCTCCCTTGGCCCTCCCACCAACAGACGTTAGTGTGTGATGCTCCCCTCCCTGTGTCCATGTGTTATTGTTCAACACTCCCCTGTGAGTGAGAACATGCAGTATATGATTTTCTGTTCTTGTGTCAGTTCGCTGAGAATGATGGTTTCGATTCATCCATGTCCCTACAAAGGACATGAACTCATGGTTTTTTATGGCTGCATACTATTCCACGGTGTATATGTGCCACATTTTCCTTGTTCAGTCTATCATGAGCATTTGGGTTGGTTCCAGGTCTTTGCTATTGTAAACAGTGCCACTATGAACATACATGTGCATGTGTCTTTATAGTAGAATGATTTATAATCCTTTGGGTATATACCTAGTAATGGGATTGCTGGATCAAATGGAATTTCTATTTCTAGGTCCTTGAGGAAGTGCCACACTGTCTTCCACAATGATTGAACTAGTTTACACTCCTACCAACAGTGTAAAAGTGTTCCTATTTCTCCACATCCTCTCCAGCATCTGTTGTCTCCAGATTTTTTAATGACTGCCATTCTAATTGGTGTGAGGTGGTATCTCAATGTGGTTTTAATTTGCATTTCTCTAATAATCAGTAATGATAAGCATTTTTTTCATATGTTTGTTGGTCTCATATATGTCTTCTTTAGAAAAGTGTCTGTTTAGATCCTTCTCCCACTTTTCGTTTGCTTTTTTCTTGTCAATCTGTTTTAGTTCTTTGTTGATTCTGGATATTAGCCCTTTGTCTGATGGGTAGATTGCAAAAATGCTTTCCCATTCTGTTGGTTGCCAGTTCACTCTAATGATTATTTCTTTTGCTGTACAGAACCTTTAATTAGGTCCCATTTGTCTATTTTGGCTTTTGTTGCCATTGCTTTTGCTGTTTTAGCCATGAAGTCCTTGCCTATGCCTATGTCCTGAATGGTTTTGCCTAGGTTTTCTTCTAGGGTTTTTATGGTGTTAGGTCTTGTGTTTAAATCTTTAATCCATCCAGAGTTAATTTTAGTGTAGTGTCAAGAAGGGGTCCAGTTTCTGCTTTCTGCACGCTGCTAGCCAGTTTTCCCAACATATTTATTAAACAGGGAATCCTTTTCCCATTGCTTGTTCTTGTCAGGTTCATGAAAGATCAGTTGGCTGTAGATGTGCGGTGTTGCCTCCAGGGCCTCTGTTCTGTTCCATTGGTCTATATCTCTGTTTTGGTACCAGTAACATGCTGCTTTGATTACTGTAGCTTTGTAGTGTAGTTTGGAATCAGGTAGTGTGATGCCTTCGGCTTTATTTTTTTTGCTTAGGATTGTCTTGGCTATATGGGCTGTCTTTTGGTTCCATATGAAATTTAAGGTGGTTTTTCCAGTTCTGTAAAAAAGGTCATTGGTAGCTTGATGGGGATAGCATTGAATCTATAAATTACTTTGGGCAGTATGGCCGTTTTCATGACATTGATTCTTCCTAACTATGAGCACAGAATGTTTCTCCATTTGTTTGTGTCCTCTCTTATTTCATTGAGCAGTGGTTTGTAGTTCTCCTTGAAGAGGTCCTTTACATCCTTTGTTAGTTGTATTCCTAGATATTTTATTCTCTTTGTAGCAATTGTGAATGGGATTTGCTCATGATTTGGCTCTCTGTTAGTCTGTTATGGGTGTATAGAAATGCTTGTGATTTCTGCACATTGATTTTATATCCTGAGACTCTGCTGAAATTGCTTATCAGTTTAAGGAGATTTTGGGCTGAGATGATAGGGTCTTCTAAATATACAGTCACATTGTCTGCAAATAAAGGCAATTTGACTTCCTCTTTTCCTGACTGAATATTGTTTACTTTTGTTCCTTGCCTAATTGCTCTGGCTAGAACTTCCAATTCTATATTAAATAAGAGCAGTGACAGACGGCTTCCTTGTCTACTGCTGGATTTCAATAATATCGGCTATAGGTTTCTCATAAATAGCTTTTATTATTTTGAGATATGTTCCTTTGATACCTAGTTTATTGAGAGTTTTTAGCATAAAGGGCTGTTGAATTTTGTTGAAGGCCTTCTCTGTATCTATTGGGATAATCACGTGGTTTTTGTCTTTGGTTCTGTTTACATGGTGGGTTATGTTTATAGACTTGCATATGTTGAAACAGCCTTGCATCCCCGGAATGAAGCCTACTTGATCATGATAGATAAGCTTTTTGATGTGCTGTTGTAATTGGTTTGCCAATATTTTATTGAAGATTTTTGCATCTATGTTCATCATGGATACTGGCCTGAAGTTTTCTTTTTTTGTTGAGTCTCTGCTGCGTTTTGGTATCAGGATGACGTTGGTCTCATAAAGTGATTTGGGAAGGATTCCCTCTTTTTGGATTGTTTGGAATAGTTTCAGAAGGAATGGTACCAGCTCCTTTATGTATGTTTTGTAGAATTTAGCCGTGAACCCGTCTGGACCTGGACTTTTTTTAGTTGGTACGCTATTAATTGCTTCCTCAACTTCAGCCCTTGCTCTTGGTCTGTTCAAGGTTTCAACTTCTTCCTGGCTTAGGCTTGGGAGAGTGCAAGTGTCCAGGAATTTATCCATTTCTTCCAGGTTTACTGGTTTGTGTGCATAGAGCTGTTTGTAGTCATCTCTGATGGTAGTTTGTATTTTCTGTGCAGTCAGTGGTGATCTCCCCTTTATCATTTTTTATTACATCTATTTGATTCTTCTCCCATTTCTTTTTTATTAATCTGGCTAGCGGTCTATTTTGTCCATCTTTTCAAAAAACCAGCTCCTGGATTTACTGATTTTTTGAAGGATTTTTTTGTGTCTCTATCTATCTCCTTCAGTTCTGCTCTGACCTTACTTATTTCTTGTCTTCTGCTGGCTTTTGAATTTTTTTTTTATCTTGCTCCTCTAGCTCATTCAATTTTGACAATAGGGTGTCAATTTTAGATCTTTCCTCGCTTCTCATGTGGTCATTTATTGCTATAAATTTCCCTCTAAACACTGCTTTAAATGTGTCCCAGCGATTCCAGTACGTTGTGTTTTCATTCTCATTGGTTTCAAAGAACATCTTTATATCTGCCTTCATTCCATTGTTTATCCAGTCGACATTCAGGAGCAACCTGTTCAGTTTCCATGAAGTTGTGCAGGTCTGAGTTAGTTCCTGAATTCTGATTTCTAATTTGATTGTGCTGTGGTCTAAGAGACTGTTTGTTATGATTTCCCTTATTTTGCATTTGCTGAGGAGTGATTTACTTCCAATTATGTGGTCAATTTTAGAGTAGGTGCCATGCGGTGCTGAGAAGAATGTATATTCTGTGGATTTGGGGTAGAGATTTCTGTAGGTTTCTATTAGGTTTGCTTGGTCCAGGTCTGAGTTTAAGTCCTGGATATCCTTGTTAATTTTCTGTCTCATTGATCTAATGTTGACAGTGGAGTGTTAAAGTCTCCCACTAGTATTGTGTGGGAGTCTAAGTCTCTTTGTAGGTCTTTAAGAACTTGCTTTATGTACCTGGGTACTCCTGTATTGGGTGTGAATATATTTAGGATCTTTAGTTCTTCTTGATGCATTGATCCTTTTACAATTATATAATGCCCTTCTTTGTCTCTTTTGATCTTTATGGGTTTAAAGTTCATTTTATCAGAGACTAGGATTGCAACTCCTGCTTTTTTTTTTGCTCTCCATTTGCTTGATAAATCTTCCTCCACCCCTTTGTTTTTAGCCTATGTGTGTCCTTGCACATGAGATGGGCTTCCAAAATACAGCAAACAAATGGATTTTGAATTTTTATCCAATTTGCCAGTCTGTATTTTTCGATTGCGGCATTTAGTCCATTTACATTTAAGGTTAATATTGTTATGTGTGAATTTGATCCTTCCATTTTGATGCTAGCTGGATGTTTTGCCTATTAATTGACACACTTTCTTCATTGTGTCGATGGTCTTTACCATTTGGTGCGTTTTTGGAGTGGCTTGTACTAGTTATTCCTTTCCTTGTTTAGTGCTTCTTTCAGAAGCTCTTGTAAGGCAGGCCTGGTGGTGACGAAATCTCTCAGCAATTACTTGTCC
>CAUYQU010103423.1:0-28111 GCA_963574635.1 Cheracebus regulus
AAGCAACCCCCCACCGCCACGGAGGGAAGGAACACACCATGGACACGGCGGGAAGGAACACACCCCGGACATGGCAGGAAGGAAGGAACACCCCACCGACACGGCGGGAAGGAACACACCACCGACACGGTGGGAAGGAAGGAATACACTACCGACATGGCGGGAAGGAACACACCACTAACACGGTGGGAAGGAAGGAATACACCACCAACACAGTGGGAAGGAAGGAACACACCACCGACACGGCGGGAAGGAACACACCATTGACACGGCGGGAAGGAACACACCACTGACATGGCAGGAAGGAAGGAACACACCACCGACATGGAGGGAAGGAACACACCACCGACACGGTGGGAAGGAAGGAATACACTACCGACATGGTGGGAAGGAACACACCATTGACATGGCGTGAAGGAAGGAACACACCACCAACACGGCAGGAAGGAACACACCACTAACACGGTGGGAAGGAAGGAACACACCACCAACACAGTGGGAAGGAAGGAACACACCACCGACACAGCGGGAAGGAACACACCACCGACACAGCGGGAAGGAACACACCACCGACACGGCGGGAAGGAACACACCACCGACACAGGGGGAAGGAAGGAATGTGCCACCAACACAAAGGGAAGGCTCTGGCCTTGATGTTGAAAGAGTTCTTAACAGTCTGATACACAGAAGGGTGTGGGTGCCTCCCACAGCTCTTTTTGGCATGGAGCCTTCTGGGAAGCCATGCCACCTCACTGAGCCTGACGGGTGCGTCCAAGTAACCTGGGCATCACAGCCCACAGGGGAGAGCCAGAGCCTGTGTTTCCGAGGAGGTTTTGTGGGGTGATGAGTGAATATGGGGGCACAGTAGAAGGTCAGGCCGGGTTTGGGGTGCTGGAGGGTCTCAGCATTTTGTTGGAGGAAGGGGGTACTGGAAAGAGCCTCAGTTCCCTTCTGCAGTCTGTGGTCCACTGCGGTTCCGGGGACACTCTTAACCTTTGGTTTAAGGAAATGCACCATGATCAGCAGCCACAAGCACCAGCAGCTGAGTGTAGCATGAACGTGCATCTAGAGGTGACCGCAGGGACACTGTCCGGCAGGTGCACTGTCGCCCCACGGGGCAGACCCAGCCCCGCTGACACCATCAGAGAGTGAACAGTTGGCAGGGCTGCAGCCACCCCCGGGGACAGCGGATTCCAGGCAAGCACCGGCTCTCTCCCTGACGAAAGCTGATGTGAACAGTGCTTCCTTCTGCCCTGGCGTTCCTGCACCTCCCTGTGTGGCGTCAGGGACGGGTCCAGAGCGTGCCTCTCCTGTCTGCTCTCTTCTGTTCACTTCTTTTTCAAAGAGGGAAGTATTTCATGGCCTGTCTTCAGGATAGGGATTACTAGGAGATGCCTGTTTAAGAGACCATGTGAAACTCAGCTGCTACTTTCCGGGGACCGTTTCTCTGGTGGGAGGAGCATACCAACACCCGTGTGTGTCTAACACAGGACCCGACGCTCACATCATATTCTGAGACTGCTTTATGGCACCACTTTACTGGTGTGGACGTCGAGGGTCACTTTCCAGGATCACTCAGTTCATCCTCCCATTTACTGAAAATAAGAATTATATTTCACCATGGGCAGCCGGCCAGCGTGGCACGCAAGTGGGCTTTCAGCTGCGGTGCTCACGGGAAAGTGAATGGCACGCCATGCTATGGGCCTCACTCGTCTTCCTGCCAACACCAGGAGGAAGCGTAGCTGCCACCTCTGAGTACCAGGTAGTGCATCTGGAGACACGCAAAGGGTCCAAATGTGGCTCCGTGTGAATCCAGTCCACAGGCATGGGATCCTGGCTCAGCCAACACTGACTCACCTGTCCCTGCAGACCCTGCTGCCAGAGGCACCCGCAGAACCCATGGGAGGAAGAGTAAGGGCTGGAGCCGGCCGCCGAGAGTTTAGCTCCATTCAAAGTCACTGAAATTCGGTTATTTTGACATCTAACAATGAAGGAGTGAGATACTGACAGGTGAAAGATGATTTATTATTACTAAAAACAGCAATGAGAGTAAACTCCCACCATGCAATACTAAAACTCCTAAGAATGCTGGGTCATTTAAAAATGAGCAAAAGTGGATCCATCTGGCACGATTTCACAGCCATCAGCCCACTCGTGCAGTGGAAAGTGAGTCCCCACGGATGACTGGAGACCCCCAGCGCTCTGTGGTCTTTGGATATGGGATGAGTGAAAACTGCCCGGGTGAAGCTACGTTCCTACAGCAACGCTGCCCGCAGTAGAGATGCCTTCCCGCTGCGGACGAGGCGTGCTACGGGAGCACAGTCATCAGCGTCATCACAGGGAAGGTGGCACCTCTGCTCCCTTCTCTACACGGACGCATGCAGCAGCACAATGCCCTTAATTTACTGAAGATTACAATCAAAGCCTTTGTTAAAATGAAGAATAAATTCCCTTTGCATTTTCCTTCCTTGTGACAAGCCCGCAGGTTTGTGTTTTGCAGTCACAAGCTAGAACAATGCTTTTAAAAGCAAGGTTCACCTGCTTCCACGGCATGTAGGGAAATGATGTCCTTTTCTTTCTTTAAAAATAAACGTGGTCACCTGTCTTCATTAATACATGAAAAGGAAATGTTCGTGCTAAATTTTTGGATTCCTAAAGTAGGACATTTGAATTCCATGCAAAACTGTAGAAGTTTGATGAGGTCGACTGACGGCTCAGGACGCACAGCGACAGGGCTTAGGGAGCAGCCAGAGCTTGACGGGAAGGTATTTTGTTGTCTGTAGACTATGGCATCTGGCATATTTTAAATATTATTTGTTAATATTATGCAGCAGGAATGTTAAAATGTTTAAAATTAGAAATTCAAAGTCGCTCATGTAAACACAAAGAACAGACAATGGTTAAAGGATCAGAAGATAGTTTCACTCTTAGTTTAAGAAAGCTCTTCCTGAAACGGGAGTCATGAACCACACAACCGTATTCAAATTTCCATCTGACTCTTAGAAAGAAATGCCCAGCACGTGAGGTGGCACAGGGTGAACCGGCTTCTTTGCCACCTGCCCCTCCAATGCACGGTTCACCCCAGTCACGGCCCCACCTTTGACTTGTCATGGAATTCCGGGTCTTACTCAGCCGCTGTAACAGCCATCGTTCCAGCTCTCCAAGCAAGGAACATAAGATGCAACGGGATACACACATTACCAACAACACGGGCCCATGGCGGCCAGCTGCAAGAACGCCACGGGCCGAGGTGGACTTCACTCGGGAGAAGCCAACAGTGTTTTGGAATTCAACCTCTGGGTTATCTGTACAAAGCCGAAAAGAAGTAGAAATGGGACCCAACGAAATTAACAAGAGTCCATGAAAGACCATTCCTGGGGTCTTTTCACTTTTGATTCCATTTTAAAAACGGCTGTCACGGAAACTTGTTTTTAAGGAGGAAACCTTCCCACATGTATCTGCATAAGTCACAAGCTTCCCTCATGCTAGAGAATTGGGAAGTGGTCAAAGCAGGTGAAACTGGCTCGCAAAAGCCTCCTCCTGTGGGCACCACGACTGGCCTCCTTGGTCAATGTGAATTAATACCATTTATTTCAAGCTCTTCCTCTGAGAGTTTCGCCTTCAGCTGACCTATTCAGAGGACCATGTAGAATCTCTGGCAAGCCCCGCGACCCTTGAAAACTGACCTCCATATGTCTTAACGTGACTTAGAAATCAACTTCCATTCTTCGTATTGTTACCAATCAAACTGTGGAGTAATAGAAAATCATAAACCATTAAAGTAGTGGAGAAAGTTCAAATACTTCAAGATGGAATCTTCCGGAGCAAGTCCCCAGCTGGCACGTGGTTCGGGCAGAGAAGGTGAAGAGTGAGTGGCGGTGGCAGGAACAAGGTGTCGCAGGAGAAACAGGGTGTGGTGCGCATTGGTTTCAAGACCGTGAACGCCACTGAATTACCTGTTTTATTTAAAACTTTTTCATCACTGAAAAATAAGATACGTGCACCGAGAGTTTAGAATGCCCCTCAGATAAAACTCTCAAGAAAGTGGCATTCTTTTTAAAGGACTGTTAGAAGAACACTGTAGGAGGACCAATTCCTCACCTCTAAGAGAGGCGCTGGGGCGCGATCTTTTACTTTTCTTTTCTTCCAAAAGTACATAAGGTACTTTTTTTGCTTTTGGAAGAGCAGAAGGAAAGGAAGGTTCACTCTTTGCAAAGCGGTGGGTTAAGAGGACATGAACACTGGCTCCATCTCGACTGCACAGAACTCAACTAACTGGAAGCTTCCATTGGTATATTTTTACTAGAATTTGGCTTTTGCTGTTCTAAATCGATAACAAAGTCCAGAACTGTAGGAAACACACTGATACAGGCATTCTTACACAATGCCAGGAGGTCTGCAGGGTGCTTCCTGGGGGCCGTGAGTGACCCAGTCTCCGCGTCGTGCGAAGACCTGCAGTGCATGGAAAGGGGGCCTGTGGACCAACGCCCCGTGATCCTCCACTGAAGTTTACGACCTCCACTAAACTTCTGTCATACGCTGACAGAACAATATGACAATTCGATAAAGACTTAACAACAAAAATCCTCATGGAAGATGTTAATAATGAACATATTCTGTTCTAGAAATGTTCTAATTAATAAACTTAAAAAAATAAGTAATTTTTTCCTTACCACCTACTCTTACTGAGTAGGGGAGAGTCTTGTTCTTTCACACGATTGATAGATTGTTTTACGCTGGGCATTTTTTAGCAACATATTGTATTAGGGAACATGCGTAGGAGGGGGTGATGAGGTCACCTGCAGAAAGACTGAGAAAGAAGCTGTTTAATAATGGGGGTGAGGACAGAGGCGTCACTTTGTATTTCAGGCTGTCATTCTCCAAGAGAAGCGCAAAGAATTTTAGATGAGCAATTTTATGAATCTTATTATCTTATTTAACATCTTAAAAATTAAGGTTATGTGAACATAGGTAAAATACGAAGATGAATGCTTATAAGCCATGGAAAATAATTTAGAGAATTACACTATGTTTTCCATAAATGTACCACTATTAATATGTAAATTGAGGGCAAAGGAGATCTGCCTGGCATTCTAAGTGAACCATGAATGCCTCCTCTGGTTTTGGGACAGGGCTAAGAGCTGCTGCCATTTCGGTCGGATTCCTGCCCATGTTGTGGTGGTTTAGTCATCTGTCCCTTCAGTCACCCAGTTTGATTAAATGCATCCTAGAAGCCAGGGGTGGCCTAGGTTCGGGGGCACAGTAGTTAGCTGGCCAAAGACCCTGTCCTCATGGGGCTCATTTCTTTCATTTTTATTTATCTATCTATTTATGTTGAGTTTTTGAGACAGAGTCTTACTGTGCCGCCCAGGCTGGAGTGCAGCAGTGTGACCTCGGCTCACTGTAACCTCTACCTCGAGAGTTCAAGTAATTCTCCTGCCTCAGCTTCCAGGGTAGCTGGGACTACAGGCGTGCACCACCAGGTCTGGCCAATTTTTGTATTTTTAGTAGAGACAGGGTTTCACTATGTTGGCCAGGCTGGTCTCAGACTGCTGGCCTCAGGTGATCCACCGCCTCAGCCTCCCACAGTGCTGGGATTACAGGCGTGAGCCACTGCGCCCGGCCTGATTTCTTTAATTTCTTTAGCTGGAGGGCAGGCCATGTACAAGTAGATAAACATAGCTTTAAAAAGTGATTTCAGACAACAGTGAGTGGTGAGAAGTCACCATGAGTCACATAGCAGAGCCTGGGTGTGGGGACGGGGTGTGCCTGGGATGGTATTGAGGGGGCCATGGGCAGAGTCCCCAGTGCAAAGGACCTGGGCAGGGCCTGAGTAGGGGTGGGGGGTGCTACCGGGAAGGGCAGCGAAGGCTGGTGCCCTGGGCTGGTTGGCGTGGGCGTTCCAGGAGAAGGGAAGGTCAGGGCTGCAGGGAAGGAATGAATGTGAGGGCAGCGGTGTTGGGCAGAACAGGGAGCGGTCGGCCTGCCAGGACTCAGCAGTTTATTTTACGAGCCATGGGAAGCCTTTGAGAGGTTTAAGCCAAAGATGCTGGTGATGATGGTGCTTTTGAAAGAGCACCCTGGTTCGCAGGTGGGAGTGGAGGATGCAAGTCCGGACTGCTGCAGCTGACCACGGAAGAGCAGGCAGTGGCCCTGGCGTGGGGAGCAGCGGTGGAGGCGGGCAGAGGAGAGCTGGGCGGGATGAAAGGCAGGCTGCAGGCAGAGCTCTCTGGGACATCCCTGGAGCTAGGATTCCGTCTGCTCATCCGACCTGCCCTTCCTCACACGCCTAAGATGTCTTCGGCCCTTTAGCTTGCAAAATATTTTGTAATTGTTTAAACTCTTCATCCCCTACAGAACCACAGCAAGGAAAGACCCTCAGATTTGATCTGAGAGACAAGGTCATTCACAGTCTTAAGTTACCTGAAGTTAAAAGTCTGTATAAAATTCTGAAAAATTCCAACAACTCTGGTATTTCCAATAGCCTTCATGCTTTTGTTACACGGGCAAGACATTCAGACATTTGATGGCACTATTTAGCTCCCATCGAAGGTAAGTTTGCTCAAAGTTCCGTAGAAAATTAACAGCACATAGCTTATCCCCAAAGATAAATGTAAAAACAACCGAATCACCAACCTAACCTGGAACGCCTTGGTGTGCTTGTCTACAGATAAGGCGATTCCTGAAACACAAAGGGTGCACACTGGTGTGCATCTGCACACGCAGGGCCGTGACACGCACGCATAGCAACCAGGCGCGGCCCCAGGAGTGAATTATCCCCTGTGGGTCAGGGGGCCCATACGACCTCTTCGACCACCCAGGCTCCAGTTATTAAAGGACAACTGCAATCACAACTGCTTTCCAGACAACACAAAATGACGCTGTGAAAGATTCACAGACTGAACCAGGCTGACAGGGGTTCCAGCCCATGAAATCTATTTTAAATGGAAACCAAGGAGGTAGCAAGTCAGAGAAAACCAGAACTTTTAAGAGATGGAAACCTGCACATTCGCACCGGACACAGTCTCCTGCCTGTTCTCTTTGGATGCCGCATGTGGGAGGAGCCCAGAATGTTCTAAAGAACCCAACAGGGCTCCAGATCCCAGATGTTCCAACCAGCCAGCATGTCTTGAGCGTGACCGTAAGTCCAGGACACACGTGCAGCTTTGCCGCGGGCCCTAAAGGACGGCTCTCTGGTCCATTTCCCTGCATGTCCTTTCTGCTGTTCACAGCAACACAGGGTGCTGACCAGACAATGCCACACACACGTGTCAGCGCCATCATTCAGTGAGAGGAATCGTGAGGACAAAGAGGTCAATGGCAGGTGTGCGTTGGGCACGCCCCATGAGCAAACTGTTTGCTCTTCACGGTGTCTGTAGGAAATAAGAATAAATAAATGGTTCCTCTTCAAAGCTTTCCTCTTAGTTCATTATGAATAAATAACTGTTCTTCAAAGGTTATTTTACTTTAAAGATTTTGCTAAAAATCTTAAAGTAGCTGTGAGTCCTTATAAAGAAATAAGTGTGTCCTGTGTTTTTAATTCTTATACTTTAACCTAGATACTGGCCCTGACATGCCTGGACAAGTCCAGGCAAGTTTTAGGTCACAGCTTCTTCCCCATCCTTATTTGGAAATGTCATTGCTTCTCTAAGCATTCCTCAAGTGACTTCCTCTTTTCCTTTGTTCTCCTCTGCCTTTACCTCTTTGGGAAAGTTTTAAGTTGTGAGCCAACGGGTGCAGCCTCGACTGTGAAGTCCAGTTCTAGCCAATGGAACCAGGACACAGAAGTAGGGCGGATGCCTTAGATATAAATGTCCCTGCCTCCTTTGTTCGGTGTCCTCTCGTGGCAAGATGGCTAACAGGAGCGACCTGTCTGCAGAGAGTAAAGTTGCCTTGCTGAGAAAATTAAATTTATATTCGAGGGCTACTTCTTTTGCGGCACCTGGAGCTGAACATTTATATATAACAGTGTCTCTAATGTCGGACAGCCTGGTACATCCTACACGATCACTAACCATTTGTTAGATGAATGCAGGGTACAGGCACCCACTGAATTTTACTGTGGGAACCTGGGAGTGCCTCACAGTCTCTGATCTGAGGCCTCTTGTGGTCAAAGGCTGGAGCTGTGTGCCAGGCACACGGGTTTCAGGTAACAGTCACCTCCACTTTGGAAGTGCAGGTGAGACACACGGAGCCACAGTGGTGTTGCCACGAAGGAGTTTTGGACAGACGGTTACCAGTGCTTCACGTCATGACTTTCTTTACTGATACTCACCACTCACCATCTAAAATCAAATAAACGATCAGAAAGGGGAGAAGGGTAAACAGCTGGGACGTGAAACCAATTTTCATTTTTCTAGAATTTTTTCCTATATTTTATTTTCTCAGCCTCAGCTCTTTTCTCCGGCTAGCTTATAGACTCTCACCCCAGCCAGAACATTTGGAACTATTGCATAATCCATCCCCAGAATGCATGAGCAGCTCTGGACCCTATAAAATATTCATTCACTTTCAAACATATTTGCACCCTGCTGTCAAATGTAGACAAAGTCATATGAAGTATCAGGAAATCGCTATTTTAATGGCAAATACTTCCCCAACCCTCTCTTTCCACGAAAACATTTTCTTCAAAATTATTTTCATAAGAAAGATTAACAATTTCAACATTAGTTGCTAATCCCCTTTCATTTAAAACTCTGCTGATAAAATTCTTTGCTTGTCATTCAAACAGTAAGTAATAATTACAGATTTGAGGCCTCCATCTCTGGCTTCATTAATGGTAAATTGCATGGAAGTCTGAAGCAGAAGTCAGCTTTGATACATGTCAAAATGCAATTTCCATAGCTTCCCTTGGCTATGTACGATTAATTACACAGTTAATAAGGGAAAGATGTTAATGAAAGGAGCCGCATTCATCAAGACCACCTGCCTTTACTAAATATCTTTTGTGTGTTTCTCTTCTTCTTGTAATTTTGGTCTACAGACAGTTAAAAAATAAACAATTGGCAGTGTGATAATTTTAATGCCAGTCTGCAGTTCCTTCAATTAAAACAAGTCTAATGAGAAATTAATTCAATCTTACGATATTTTTACTGATTTCTACTTTTCAGAGGTTTAAAATATCTATCCATGGCATTTCAAATTCCTGAAATGGCTGTTTATCAAACACCGAGTTTACTATCCAGGGTCTTCTTTACTCCAGGATCTGTGGTCGTCGCCTTTGTAGATAGATAGAAAATGCTGAGGAACTCGGAGAAAACGTGTGGAAGGTGAAGAGATAACGCTCAATCATTCCAAACAAATTAAACTCCCCTGATTCTTTCCTCGTCCATTTTAAACCTTTCTGCTTAGCAATAATTAAATCCTCTCATTCAATTTGGATAATCAAAGTTTAACTATAGAGAGTTTAACACAGAAACCAATGCTAACTTTTACAAAGAAAGTATCTTCTAAGGCTTACATGAGAAGGATGAATCGGAATATTATAATCAGAAAACGGAAGTTGGATAAAACTATATTTCTGTTTACTTTTTATAACTTATTGAATACGAAAAAATGTATTTGCGTATATTCATTCTACAACTTTTTTTCTTAATATAAATCAATACATGTTCCTTATTCAATGAGAAAAGAATTTGATTCCAGCTTCAAACATATCCCTTTGACATATGAAATATAGTTGAAACCATGAGTTATTTAAAAATTCCATTAGTGTGCAAAATTCAGCTGAAAACCAACCTTGGATTCCAAACAGATCACAGGAAAAGAGGGTCCTGAAACAGTTCCTGAAAATGCAACCTTTATGTAACCAAGCCCTGAAGAGGTCTCCTACCACGCTGACAGAGTCTAGGAGAAAAACAGAATCTCTAGAGTGGGTAGCAGCCCCATTACCCCGGTTCTGCCATAAGCAGCCACGGGTAGGGGCATTGGGGTGGCTGAGCAGTCACGTCCATCCACACCGGCCTCCAGCAGCCTGGGAGGGGCGGTTTCCCCAGATCCCCTTTGGAAGCCGTTCTGTGTGGCAAGTTCTATGCACCGTGTGGCAGCACACCCATTTGTTTAAGTGGGCGTGCACCCCCTCTCCCCACCCTGACGGTCACCTACAAAGCCGATTGGCCAAAATGAGATGAGCAGATTCAGAGACCAGTTTCCTCTGCTGGCCCTGAGTGAGGAGAAGTAGCCAGAGGAGACCGTTTTCACTCCACTGATGACGACCGCGGTTCTAACAGGGAGACCTTTTGGAAGAAGGGCGAGGAGGGGCGGTTGCCAGGCAACGCACAGACAGCCCCTCCTGCTACAAAGCAGCTGCCTCTATTCTGCGCCAGTGATGCACTCATTACGATTTTCTGATGAAGTTTTTAGGAAGAATAAAGGATTCCAGCAAGTGCTAGAAAGGTTACCTGGGACAGTGACAGAGACATGCAGCTTTCCTCCCATATGCAGAGAAGAAACACTGAATTCTGTAACAGCTTATTTGAAAATATTAGCAGAAGTTCTAAAAGTGTTCACTGGAAGTAGAATGTTTTGATGTTCCCTTCCTAAAACCCACAGGCTACATGCACTAGAGCAATAATACGAGAGTGGCGGAACCAAACAACAACGTGATGGCACTGAAGATGCCGGAAAGACTAGCTTGTGCGAGACTTAAAGTTAATATCCAGCTCTTCACCAACCAAACGTACTACCTGGAGGGGCCCATCTGCCTCCTCTACCTTCCAGACCTTCTGGTGAGCAGTGAAATTTCTAAAATGCTGGTGAACGGAAGAGAACACTTAGGCTTCCGTGGACAACCACAATGACCACGTGTTGGCTGGTCACTGCCCCTCCACCAATTGCTTTGAAATGAGGAGTTTGAAGGAGAAGAGAACAGAGAATTGACAGGTCAAACAGTGTTTTCACTTTTTGGGGTGAAGAGTCAGAGGTGAGACTATCAGAGATACTTCACATCTTTTCCCAGCTCAGGGCCAGTCACATGGCATGGGGACCAAATTACATGCCTGCTGGCATTCCCAGGGTGTGCAGGTGAGTTGGGAGTGGATGATCGGGGTCACTCTTGCTGCTGGGACTTCTCATCTGTCCCTCCCTGCAGCTGCCTCTGTCGTCACTCTGCCACGTGGGCCACCTGGACTTCCCCAAGGCCACCAGCATTTGCCGTCAGGGCCCACTTCCTGCTCACCTGCTGCTGACCTCGGCCCATCAGCACTTCCAGAGGTAGCACATTCTGGACACAGTGATAACCTTGCCTGCTTACAGAAAGGTGAGCGTGGAAGGCAGGCGGAATGTGAGCACTGCCCGTCTTTTACTCTAGACAGCCATTGGTAGAATGTCCTTCCTTCCTTCCCTCCTTCTTTCCTTCCTTCCTTTTCCTTCCTTCCCTCTTATCCTTCCTCTTTTTCTTTTTCTTTCTTTCTTTCTTTCAGATGGAGTCTCACTCTGTCACCAAGGCTGCAGTGCAGTGGCGTGATCTCAGCTCACTGTAACCTCCACCTCTTGGGTTCAAGTGATTCTCCTGCCTCAGCCTCCTGAGTAGCTGGGATTACAGGCACACACCACCACATCTGGCTAATTTTTGTATGTTTAGTAGAGATGGGGTTTCACCATGTTGGCCAGGCTGGTCTCGAACTCTTGACCTCAAATGATCCATCTGCCTTGGCCTCCCAAAGTGCTGGGATAACAGGTGTGAGCCACCGTGCCCAGTTGTCTTTCTTTATTATGCAGAACATAGAGTTGGTTCTTGGAGGTGATTGTCAATGTGACGTGAGGTGAAGCGTGGTGTGGCCTCTGCACTGTTTTCCTTCATGTAATTTGCATGGCATGTGTGTTTCCAGTGATACAAAGGAGATAACCCAAAGCGTCTTCCTCCACAGACACCTGGAATGCTGGAAAAACGGCACAGTCAGCCTTTCACAAAATTCAGGGAAATCCCCAGGAATCCAAGATGAAGAAGAAAGTGAAACTGGAATCGGAGATGTGAGGCCTGAAGCCACTCAAGCCCTGGGTGGACGGCAGGCAACAGGATTCCCTACATCTAAAATCAGGGTCTCAGACTTTTCTGCCCATGTGGAGCCATCAGGGAAAACCCTACCCTGTAGGCGGTGGAGAGCTGGACCTGAGACCCCCACATTACACATGACCCACAATGACCACACCCTTAGTGAACGGATGTGCTCACACCACAGGAAGCTCGTCTGTCTCCATATGGACTCAAAATGGGAAGATGCTTGAAATATAGTCCTCATCCAGAATTGAGGCTCGACGTTACAATACATGAGTGATCTGAAAGGTGAGGATTAACTCTGACATGATTTCTATCTGACATGGAGATAGTCTCGGTTTAATGATAGCCTAGTGTGTCTGTCAAAAGCTTTCTTGAGGTTAATACTTTCAGAACAGGGCCATACAAAACTAGAACTAAAGCCCCACCAACGAGGAGCTTATAATCTGGATTTACAGAACCACCAGAAAACAAACCACCATGAGCAAATCAGCAAACATCAAAGAACAGGCTTAGACCCATGAGAACTTAATTGAAGTGTTAGAAACCATCGTATAATGCACTGATTATGATTGAAGGTGTTAAAGTGGGAATCAACAATGTAAGAAAAGAAGAACCCAACAGATAGATTTGAAAAGGAACAACATAGAACTGCAAGTGAAAACCATACTCCTTAACATTATAACTGCAATGGATGGATTCCAGGTTAGACACTGCTGAAGAGAATCACTGCATATTGGAAGACAGATCTGAGGAAATTCCCTGGAATGTACGGCAGAAGGATAAAGACAGAAATAGAAAAGGGATTTCAGAGACATGGGAATAAGAAGGTCCCACTTATTTCTATTAGAGGGGAGAATGGAAGAGAGTCAAATGTAAATTATACATGGTTTATAACTTTCTATAATTGGCTGGAGACAGGAATTCTCAGATTCGGAAATCACAGTAAGTTTGGAGCTAAGATAAAAATTAAAATAAGTCCTTACCAAGATAGAGCACAAGGAAACTCCAAAACAGTAAAGATACAGTGATCAGGAAGGAGCTAGAGACGGCCCAGAAGGGAACGTCATCAGACATAGGGATCAGGAAGGAGCTAGGGCCAGCCCACAAAGGAACCATGAGACCAGCAACAGACAGTCTTCTCAAGCACGGGGACACCAGAGACGAGAGAACAGGGTTTCAAGGTAATAAAATAAAAGGAAATAGAACTTGACCCGTGGCTAATCTGTTATGCAAGTGTGAGGATCAAAGCCATTTTCAAACAAAGAGAAGGAAACTTTCCTAGTAAAAGACTGAAAGGAAGATATCCTTCAGAAAAAAGGTGATTTTATCCAAAGGGAAGAATTGAGGCATAAAAGGAAGGGTGATGGGGAAGGGGAGAGCCTCATAGAATGACAGTCAGTCTGAACAAACGCTGAGTATGAAAGCTAGTAAACAAACGGTTGATTTAGGGATACAAAGGGACTAGTGAAAATACTGAGCAATACCGTGTGTGTCGGAGGGAGGTAGCCGAGGCCTGCGTCTGAGCTCCTGGGTGTGAGGGGGGCAGAAATGGGAACTCCAGATCTTGTCAAGTCAAGCATGGCTATTAAAAGTATCAGGATGATTACTAAAGTGTGACTGCTAACTAGCCAAGGGGGAGAGAGGGAATAAAGAAAACCCCTTCATTCCTACAGAAGGCAGGAGAGGGTGCTGCAGCAAAATAAAACAGAACTCAGAAAACGCAGGGCACACGTCAGGCAAAGAACGAGAGGTACACGGCTAAACACTGAGTGATCGAGAGAGTAGCTCTTTCAAAGAAAAACTTACTTTGGCAATGTGGTCATAAGCATTTTATTTTCCATAACATTTAACTTCTAGCATATATGGTTCTAAGAATGTCACCGCAGTGCTGTTGCATGGGACTCTAGGCAGCCATATTCTGTGGAAGGGGAGGTCAGGCTCATGGGGTGTAACGCTGGCCCAGGCGTCACACGGGGAAGCCAGACTCTGGATGTGGCACCACCTTTTTACTGCAGCACCAAATCCTCCTGGCTTTCTGAGATCACCTCCCTCTTGCTCGAAAGAGAAAACACCAGTGACAAGTCAGGACCCACTCAGTCCCTGGCTGGTGCATCCTAAGTGTCCCCACCTTCTGCAAATGCACATAAATAAGTGAATAACAGTGACTTTGGGGGTTCAAGAAGCCATAGCAATCACACGTGGCGTCAAGCAGCACTTCACACGCAGACACACGAGGCTGCTGACGCCTGTTCACGGTGCTCCCCATGGCCAGGCTGAGCTCACCTTCTGCTCCTTCCCCTGCCAGCTCCAACCCTGTGCCCTAGCCTCTGCTTCCTGACGGAGCTGTGCTGCTTCCTTCTCTGAATGCCACCTACCCAACATGGCTGTCCTCGCCGACCAAGACCTTGCCTCCAATGTCCACCTCGAGTCACCGTTGCACCCCTCCACCACCACAACCCCACCCCCCAACCCTGTGAAGGACAGAGACGTGCTTTAGCAAAAGAATGCAGCTTGGTGTGTGGCAGTGACTAGTGTTTCTCCAGCCATTCACCCCTTTTTGCCCCAAATTGACTGTGAGCCTCTTAGGAGCCAGGCTGACAGCCTCCTTCACACCCAGCACCCACACTGTCCTCTGCCCAGGAGCCGTGTGAGGACAGGAGGGGCGCAGAGCCCACCTGATGCCAGCTTGTTCATGAACTGCTCGTGGAGCTACAGTTCAATGGAATTTCAAAAGCTGCATGTTACAACCCGTGTTAGCTTTACACATTTACGGGAACCATCAGATAATTCCATCCAGGCCCGAACTGCCGTCATCCAGCTTCTGTGATGCTGTCTATACACCTGCAGATGCAGGAGTCACCGGACCGGCCAGAAGAAGGTGGTCTCTGGTCTCACCTGCTCCCGTCGAGATTCTCTGGGAAGTTTCCGTGAGTTCACAGCAGCCTGCGGACGTCCCTGTCACTGGGCGATCAGAAAACGCTGCACGAATGGAGCGTTTTCCAGACCTGATATTACACACCAGCTTCAAGTGCTTCCTTTCACAACCGTCAGTTCGTGGACCTGTTAACTTTTACCAAATTTAGTTTGGTTACCCAATTTAATTAGATAAGTATGAGCTGGATGTTTGATTCCACTTCTTCTATTGTGCCCTAACCACACGCTGTAAGAAGGTCTTCCAAGCCAGGAAACGGCAAAAAAGCAGCTAAAAAGCAGCGCTCCAGGACAGTGGGTGGCCCTGACCCAAGCCAGCCGCCCCAGCTGCCAAAGGCCAAGCCGTGTCACAGGGGGCTACCCGTGTCTCCTGCAGACTCTCTGGACCATCACCCACCACCTCTGGAGCCCCAAAATCCAATCACACCAGGTCGTAAATAGACAGACAGTCCCCGATTACAATGAGGCTATGAGGGATACACCTCTTTTGAGTCCAAAATATCATTAAGTCAAAAATGCACTTTCAACCTAATGCTATTTTGAACTTACAGTGGGTTTACTGGGACGTAATCCACTGTCTGCCACCCTAAAGATGTTAGAAACTCTTCCTCTGAAACTCGGCCATTGCCTCACTGGGGCCAGCATGCCAGCAGGGACTGGTCAGATTTGGTCACAGAATTTTTTCTTTAAACATTAAGTGCTCAAGGCAGAAAAGACAGTATACTGAAAACCTGGAGAGACGGAGAGAGAAAGCACTCGCATGGTTCTAACATTTGAAGCAGCAAATCAGATTAAAAAAATGAAATGTCAAATCACTCCCCACCCACCAAACAATAAGAGAGCTCCACACCCTCATTAAAGGCGACGAGGGAAGGAACACTCTGCCTGTGTCACAACCCAACCATCCACAGAGCGTCGCGAGGGGCACCGTGGTGGACGTGTGGGGGCCACAGGGGATGGCCATGACGGCCGCTGACCAAGGCTGTGGGCACAGCTGCTGCCGGACGGGGCACACCCCTGGCCCAGGCATCCCAGGGAAATCCAGAACCAGTGGCTGTGACCCTTCCGCGCCACAACTCCTGTTCCTTGCACAGCCGCTGCTGCCTCCAGCCTCCCTCTGCGCCCTTCCCTAGGACCCCCTGCACACACACCCGCACCCACAGTAAAGGACATGGGACCAGGGGCCAGGCTCCACCCAGGAAGTGTGAGCTGAGTTCTAGAAAGCGGTGGTGTCTACAGTGGCTCGCCAGCCTGTCCGTCAGGCCTTGAAGGTCTGTCACCAACTTATGCAGCAGGTGGACAGGCTGTGGCAAGCAAGGGCCCAGGGCCCAGACACCGGCCGGCCTGACAGTGCTCACCACATGCTCGGGGGGACTGGAGCTACCCTCCCAGGGCTGTGGATGGAAGAGCAGGGTCCTCTCATGCACTCCAGGCTACCAGAAAGCGCTGGAGTGGGTCAAGCATTGCTCCCAGTCACGGCTGGAGTGGGTCAGGCGTCCGTCCCGGTCACGGGCTGGAGTGGGTCAGGAGTCGGTCCCAGTCATGGGCTGGAGTGGGTCAGGCATCCGTTCTGATCCCGGACTGGAGTGGGTCAGGCATTGCTCCCAGTCACGGGCTGGAATGGGTCAGGCGTCATCCCGGCCATGGGCTGGAGTGGGTCAGGAGTCAGTCCCAGTCACGGGCTGGAGTGGGTCAGGCGTCATCCTGGTCACACGCTGGTGTGGGTCAGGCATCCATCCCAGTCACCCGCTGAACTGCACCCTGGAATCCAGGTGTTGTGTCCCTAGCCCCCTCCAGGTGACCCCGCAGCATAGCCTCATTTGTAGGGGGGCCTTTCCAGAGGCAATGTGGTTAAAATGAGGCCACTGGGGTGGGCCCCAGACCAATCTGAGCGTGGTCCTGAGAAGAAAGAGCAGGACGTGCTCCCATGGAGGAAAGGCTCTGGGAGGATAAGGAAAAGACGTCATCTGCCAGCCACGGAGAGAGGCCCAGGAGGAAGATGCCCTGCCCACGCCCCCACTGCAGACTTCTGGCCTCTGGAGCTGCGAGGAAGGCATTGCTGTGGTTTCAGCTGCCCAGCCTGAAGGATGTCATCACGGCAGCCCCGGCAGGCCCCTGGGGGTCCACAGACCCTGCACAGCTGGCATGCGTGCCTCCCAGGGCCCCCCCTTCATCCTTCATCAATTAGAGCAGCAGTCTCTGCTCTGAGCCACAGTCCTGATGCACAGCTCCCACCCTCGGGAACCACACGGGCCCACACCACCTAGCTGGCGCCTTCCCTCCTGCTCATGTACGTCAAGACGGCACAGGACCTCAGAGGGCCTTCTCTTTCTTCTTGGTCTTCCTAAACTTTGCCCTAATTAGTCGGTATCACTGCCTCTCTCAGAGGTGACCGTGGCTGTGATGATGGACATGGAGATGAACAGCAGCAGAGCAGTTTCACAGCCACGTCCATTTCAGTGACGGCATTTGTGGCTGGTGCTGCGTGGACATGCCACGCCTGTACTCAGCAGGTGCTGGAAGCTGCTGGCCTTGCCGCCATGAGGAGTGCTTCCAAAACCATCCTTGGAAGAAAGAATAAACGGCTCCCAAACATCAGAAAGTATCTCAATCTCACACAATCTCAGAGAAATAGAAATGAAATCCACTTTGCTGTAGCCTTTCCCACTGATCAGAGGCAAAGCTCAAAGTTTCACTAATACCCAAGGCTGGGAGACCTGGGACAGAGGTACCTTGTCCACGTCACTAGGGAGATACCATCTGGGCAAAGATTATGGCAGGAAACGTGGCAATATCTATCAAAATAAATAACAAGCATCCTCGACGACTCAGGATCTGGCTTCTAAAAACTCACATTTCACATGGTCTGTGTAGTCGGGAGCGGCAAAGGTTTGTCATTACCAGGAAACAATACATTCTGTGCATCCCAGGACAGGAGAGCTGGGAGGCGGGGCCGGGCCGGACACAGTCACGCAGAGCGCTCTCCTGTGAGCAGCGGCGCGACGAGCCACGGTTACGCATCACATGACCGCGGCGGCACCGGCTGGCCCTGGCGAGGGGGCTGGCCCCAGAGTCCCAGTGCGGGTGGGCCCCCGGCTGTGGTTGCCTTCCCCACAATGGTGCGGAGTGGATGTACTGTGTCATGAAGCGCGTCCCAGGCCAAATGCCAGCCCTGGAGTCACTTGCTGGGATACCACCTCCTCCCCTTGGTATATGGTGACAAAGAGAACCTCGCGTTTAGCATGTAGGTCACCATAAAGCTGCTTTTGAAGAAGGTGCGGGGCTTACGGGCTGGAATCATCGGCAGAAGGAGGCCCTCCTTTCAGGGAGGAGAGCAGAGCCTGCACCCCAAACCCCAGAGCAGCAGAGCAAGGGATTCTGCTCTCGGCAGGCTGAACGCCAGCTGCTTGCCAGGTACACAGCAGGCACCGCCCCTGCGTGGCCTGGTGATGTGGTTTGGAGCTGCACTGGCCCATTGCGTGTTGAAATGTAGCTCGGGGTTGGAGGGAGCCTGTGGGATTCGGCTGGAGCACGGGCGGGTCTCACAGGTGGTTAGACCACCCACCCGGCGCTGTCCTCACAGTGCTGCGTAGAGCGTGGGCTCTCCTGAGACGGGCTGTTTAGAAGAGCCCACGCTCCCCGCCTGTCTTCTCGCTCCCACACCTGCTATGTGATGTCCCAGCTTTCCTTCCCCTTCCGCCAGGACTGGAAGCTCCCTGAGGCCTCCCCAGAAGCAGAAGCTGCCAGCTTCCCATACAGTCTCCAGCCCCCTGAGCAGATTCGACCTCTTTTCTTTACGAATCACCCAGCCTCAGGGATTTCCCTAAAGCCCTGTGAGAACGGCCCAACCTGCCTAATTAACCCAGGTCTCCTGATTCCCAGCCCATGTCCTCCCGCCCAGGGGAAGCCTGAGTGCAGGGGAGGCTGGGTCCCCTGTGAGAGTCTCAGGTACAGAACAGAGTCCCAGGCACGTCACACAGGAGCTGCGTGGACACGGGAGGTTCTGGGTTGTCCCCTCAAGCAAGTTAGGGTGTGAGGAAGGATTCTCAGGTCTGAGCTGAGCCCAGAGGCCATGGCAGCCACTGGGAGGTCAGACCCACTCAGCAGGCAGCAAACTTGGTGGACGCGTAAATGGCCCTCAGGGGAGCTGCCCAGGCTCACAGGAGCGAGGCTGGCCATCTCGGGTCTTCAGGGCCGGCGCTCGGGCCTGAATGCTCCTTTCCTGCCTCCGCCTCTCGCCCCAGCGTCCCCCTCCCCTGCTGGTTTAATGCAGTCCCAGGTCCTGTGTGGCGTGGAGGCTTCCCAAACCTGCCCACTGGAGAGGGATAGCCTCCCCTCCCCCACAGGGCAGGGCACACCCCCACCTGCCGCACTGGGAAGAGGGGACTATGAGCCCTCCCACGTGCAGGCCTGGTCTCTGCCAGGCAGTCCTCAACCCTGAGAAACAGCTTCCCGGCAAAAATGCGTTCCTCCAAATGTGAGCCTCGAAGCAGGCAGCAACAGCCTGTCCATGTGCGAACCCAGGCCCCATGGAGCTGCGAGTCCACCCTGCGGCCTGGGTTACTCGTCAGGCCTCGCCGGCACCCGAGCCAGAGCGAGAACAGCCAGCACAGCCGGGCGGCCCCAGAGTGAAATTCTCGGCAGCCCGGTGCCCTTCATCCTGGGAGAGTGGCCATCCGTGCCCACCAACCACATGGGAATGACGGGACAGAACCTTCCAGAAATACAGGGCGCTGGGTCTGAAGGTGGAGGCACTGGGGCCAGGGAGCACCTGCCAAGGCCCCTGCGGTGCTGGCGTGGGGTGCAGGGGACCCCAGCCCCTTTCTGCTGCAGCTGGTGACTCGCAGCCTTGGGAAGGGACACCCGGCATGGTTTAGAGGCACTCCTGGTTCAGTGACTTATCGCTAAGAACAAAGAAGCCTGAAGCCTGACAGTTTCAAAAAATGAGAGACAGAGACCTCTCAGGGTGCACGCTGGGCCCAGGGAAGACTCCAGGCAGGCCCGAGGGCTGAGGGCGGAGGCTGTGAGCCGTGCCGGTCTGAGGAGGTCGCAGCTGGTGCCGGCATCTGTGGGTCTCCCGCACAGACACGCATCACGCTTCCCACGCTGTGGGAGTCGAGAAACCCCACGGGCAAATCTGTGGAAGGCACAGTGCGGCCCCGCAGGCCGGTAGCGGCCCCCTCCTCCTTGGTGAAATCCATGGACTCTCCCGACTTCTGAGATGATGGGAAATCTTGGTCACTCCCTGCAATGCTGAGACTTCTCGCGTTTCATGTCTCGGCTGCTGCGCTTGGTTTTATTGCTGTCATCTGTGAAATGGGCCTGTTCACAGCTCCTGGGCCTCAGGATGGTGGTTGTCTAGACATGCTGTTACCAGCACCACATTTTCCAAGGATGAGGGAACTCGAAGATCACAGTCCATGTCCTAACCTTCAACACTCACGAGGATGGGTCTTCAGAAGCACTTACTCAGCACAACGTTCCGGAATTAAGGTCTCTGGGTTCTTCAAGTCTAAGGGAGAAGTATTAAGCCATCTTTTCCTTAACGTTCCGACTCTCAAAGAACGTGCTCTAGCCATTAAAGGCGGCCGCGGTGGCTTCGGCTGACTCAGGCGTAATTAGCAACATTGGCAGGTGACGACATCTCCACCTCCTCACTCGGAGCCAGCCAGGCAGAAACGCCGCCCTGCTGAAAGCAAAGTGGTAGGGAAACAGATCTTGAGAAAGTTCGATGATTCTTCACCGTCCAAAAGGATGCGGCAGGATTTCTGGAGAAGCCGCGTCCCCGCAGATGATGAAGATGCCGCCACTTTGATAACCGTCCTGTGAAGTCGCCGGAATCACGTCCTGGCTTTTCAGAGTCCTGAGCCTTGCTCTGCAGGAAGCATCTCCGTGCCGCCTTTCGGCCGTTTCCATGGAAACGTGCTGCTGTCCCCACAGCAGTGCTCCCCTCCTGCCTATCCCTCCTCCGAGTGCTCCATGCACACGCAGGTGAGCCTCGACTTACCTTCTCCCAGGCAGTCTAAGGCAGGGCACAGCCCCTTCCCTGTGCCTGGGAAGCCATTTTCCAGGAACGGGTGCATTCTGGGGTGGGTTTTCCCTGTGGATAACGCCCTTTCTCCTTAGTTCATCAGAAGAAAACTGGAATTTTTAAAAGGACCTTTCTAAGAAAATGCAGGCAAAGCAACAGAAAACCCAGGATCAAAGCCCAGAGGCAGGCATCGGGCAGGGCACAGAGAATGCAGGGCCAGGGCCGGGGCCGGCGGACCCAGAGGCCCGAACTCCAGCAGGCAAAGGCCCTGCAGGCTGCGTCTCCAGCACGACCCCTTCCTCTGCAGCCCGGCGCACCTGCGGCACAGGCCGGCAAGGTCTCGGGTGGGCGGCATCTCAGATGCTCACCCGGTTTTCCCCTCACAGAAACCCCAGGGAAAGGCACTGCCATTAAGCCTGTCTCACAGTGGAGAAGCCAGAGGTTGGAGGTTTGTTCTGGGACATGGCTCCCGCAACAGCAAAGTGTCTCAGCTCTGACACCTTGCTGATGGAGCCCAGAATCTGTGCTCTGTGTCTAGACCCAGCCACCCGGTGTCGTGGCAGAGCAGGGGACTCAGCAGCTGCCTCAGCGACCTGCCCACCCCTGCCCCTTCCCATCCGGCTATGGCACAGGCCCTTCCCCAGGGGACCCTGAGCCGTGTGCTCTTCCCCTTGTTCCACCTGCTGGGACACCCTGACCAGGGGACTAAGTCCCCCCCTGCAGTCCTGAGACGCCGGCCTCTTCCTGGTGACACCCAGTGGCTGCACTGCCCATGGGTCCCACCATCGGGGCAGGCACCTGCAGCTCCCTGTCTCCAGGAAGGCCTCCTTCTCGCGAGTGACGGGCACACACTGGCGCATCTCCTTTACAAGGGGTGTGCGTGCTCGCCTCTCTGGAGGGAGTGCTCCTGTCTAGGGTTCTGTTACTCTGGGTCTCCAGCATGAAATTCCAGCCTCTGCATAGACAGCAGCCACGTGAGCTACAGTGGGAGGAGGATCCCGGGGTGGGAGGGGGCTTTCAGGGCCCAGAAGCCCTTCCTGTGGGGCCACAGCCAGGCCAGCTTCACCTGAGGGTCTGGGCTCCGGGACCGTGTGCAGCCTCTACCCTCCCACACGTGTCCTTTCCACAGAAAGGCTACACCCTCGGTGCTGAGCCTGCCCCCGAGACGGCGCAGCCAGCCCCTTCCACCTGCTGGGGCTCCTTGTGCCCAGCCCGGCCTCCAGATGCCATCAGCCGCTCATGTTTATTTCAGCGGGTCATGGGGTTCAGATGCCACGTTTTGCCCAATGTACCCGGGAGTGGCGGCATGTTGGGAACAGCTGGTCCTCAGTTTCACGGGGACTCAGTGGCTTATCTGGCCGTCCTACCATCCTCGGGGGAGGGGCTTCTGAGCCTGAAAGGCCACCATGTGAGTCCTGGGAAGAAACCCACCTGGTGCTCACCTGTGCTGTGAGTCTGCAGGCCTCTCTGCTCCTGTACCAGGGACGTCCCCACGAGGAGACCCCGTGGCTGAGCGGGCACAGAACACACTTGTGAAGTGAGCTCACAGGAAGGAAAATCAGAGCTACAGAGTGAGAGAAGACACTGGGGTCCGAGGCCACGCCCGGTCCACTTGGTTGCTGGACTCTGCATGATGCCTGCCACGCCCCACGTCCGCCCCGACTCCCGCCAGCACCTGCTGGCAGCGTGGAGCCAGGGAACTATCTTGGTAACATTCATTTTCAAAACGGCACTGGCTGATGAGGAAGATCCTGTTTCCCCGAGTTTACAATCTATATGCACGGAGTCTAGGAGGTCGGCTGGACTCATACGTGGTCTAAGTGTGTTTCTCGCTTCGGCCCTGCAGTTGTGGGCGGTAGTGAGGTGCGTGACAAACAGGCCCATGTCACGGTCCGGGGCCCTCGATGGCCCTCCATGGCCTCCAGCATCCAGCAGGGTGTCTTGAATCAGGCGTTGCAGGGTTTCCGCCAGGTGCAGGCTGAGTCTGTCCTCATGGTTCAGGCATTCCGGCAGAAATGAACCCTCATGCTCGCTCTCAGAGCTGCCATCACATATGTGAATGCCAAATACAATTCTCTGAGAAATACAGTATTTTCAGGCACCAATGGGGCTTGAGATATTATCAAATTGTTACTCAAGCACCTTGAAATGTGGAAATATCAGCACGCAATGAGAGCGTGCAAAGTGGCTCTCCCCTCGGCTGACCTGTCAGATGAACGTCTCTGGCAGATGTGTTTGACCCCAACACTGAATCTCATCACAAATACGAACGCCTGGTCTTGGCTCCTTTTCTAAAAGGGACGAATGTCAAAAGAGCCTCTGAAAAGTCAGATCTAAAGTAACAGAACCATAATCCATCAAGGGAGGAGGTTCCGTCCGCGTTGATGATAGGCTTACTGACGTCACTCCATGAGCTGTCACTCTCCGTCCCCATCACGCCCACAGGGAGAGCATTTCGGGAGGGTGGTCTGGCTTTGTGGACTCATCCCAGGGAACGATGTGAAAGGATGTGCCCTGTTGAGCTCCCTGATCGGGAAAGTCAAGCCTCTTGACTGTTGTTTCATCTCATTTTAAGTTATCCAGGGAGCAGGCTGCTGCGTTCCTCAGTTTCCCCAAACGTCTGGTCCAAGCGGGTCTAGAATTGCGTGTTTCCTGCCTGCCGTCGGAGCTGTCTGTCCCTGGAGCATGAACCGGGTGGGAGGTATTGCCTCACCACCGGCCTCCAGCCTTGATCTCCAAGCTCTGCAATGAGGCCTTTCAGTGAAAACATGATTTTCTGGCTTTTTGTGGTCCAAATCCACCAGTCGATATTCTTACTGCCTCATCAGGCAAAAAAGTTTTAAAACACATAAGCCTTTAACAGCAACTTACAGGGTCCACCCTAAGACCTGGGAACTTAACGGTACAGCAAAGAACGTTTCCCTGACCCATGAGTGCAGCCACTGCTTTGGTCAAGCAGTGAAACGGGCTCTGCCTCCCAACAGCACAGCCATGGCCACCAACCGGGCGACACCTGCGGCCAGGAGACCCAGGAGGCAGCAGCATGTGCTGAGCCATCGACAGCTCTCGTAATAACACCCGGACTTTCATTACGTGGGAAGTGGCCATGCACGGCCACTCCACCTGCGGCCACTGCAGCGAGGACCCTGGAAGAGGCCACAGAAACTGCTCTCCCATGCGCCTCTGTGCTGGCACCACCAGGAAGCTTCCGTGAACGGCCGGGCACCCTGTCCACCTCCTCCTGCCTCGCTGTCACAGTGGCCACATTTATTTGCCCAAATGCTGCTGGCTGGGCTTGAGCACGAAGGAGACAGTGCTGCTTCCTAGTCAGAGGGCAAACGGCGGCACACGCGGTGGGCCCTGACAGAGGTGTATTCCACCACTGAAAACTGGCCGGTGCTCACTCTTACACACCAGGGAGCGTGCGTGGGCTGCACGTTCCAGGCAGAAGCATGGCCAAGATCTCAGGAAGAAATATTCCTGTTTATCTAAATTAAGAGGACTCCCTGCAGAGCGAGCCCTGTCTGTCAGCCTCAGCTGCAGGCATGGCGCAGCCACCATCACCCCGTCCCCGAGGGGCAGCAGGCGCAGACGCTGGGTGTTGTGGGCCGAGGAAGGGGGCAGCGTGAGGGCGGGGCTTACCAGGATCATGTGGCCGGTGGTGATGTCCATATTGGACTGCACGGGCTCCTCGGACCAGGACGAGGCGCTGCTGCGCGCAGAGGGGCTGGGCATCGGCCCGTCGCTGAACTGGGACGACACGCTGCTGACGCGGGACGTGTGCGGGCCCTCGGGTCGGTCCGGTGGCCGCGTGGCCATGCGCTGGCGGCACAGCTCCTGCAGGACGGGGGAGGCAGAGCAGGGGGGTTAGTGGCACTGGGCACGCCCAGCAGGCCGGGGGCCCCGGCGCCCACGTGGCACCAGCCCCTTCTTGTGCTGAGATCCGAGGTTCAGGCAGGTGAGGGTTTACCCCTGGGCGGGCCACCGCAACAGGACGGGCAACGCACCCTGAAGCACCCTCCCAGCACGGTGCCCCGAGAAGCCTTCAGGCTTGGGGAAGAAAGAAAATAGCGGCCTTGCTCTCAAAATCAGAGAATACAAATACACATACACTCACATACACACCCATCACAAACATACATCACAGACACACACATCATACACATACACACACCACACACACATAACACATCCAAACACCACAAACATACATCACAGACACACACACCACACACACACACATCACAGACACACACACCACACACATCGCAGACACACCACACACACATACACCACACACACATCACAGATGCACATACATCACACACACGTATACATCACAGACACACCACACATACACACACACCACACACAACATACATCACAGACACATAACACACACACGTACATATACACACCACAAACATACATGACAGACACATATATCACACCACATACATGACACACCACACATCACACACACACCACACACATCACAGACACACACCACACACAACCACACACATCACACACACACCACACACAACCACACACATCACAGACACACCACACACACATACACATCAGACACACACCGCACACACACCACACACCACAAACACACGTCACAGACACACACACCACACAAACCTCAGACACACACACCACACACACAACATACATCACAGACACACAACACACACGTACATACACACACATCACAAACACATCACAGATACATCACATACATACCACATACATACCACTAACATACATGACACACACCACACATCACAAACACACCACACACATCACACACACCACACCCATCAGACACACACACCACACACACACCGCACACACAGCACACACACCGCACACACAGCACACACCACAAACACACATGACAGACACACACATACCACACGTACTCCTCACAGACACACACCACACACAGAGACACACACCACAAATATACATCACACAGACATACCACACACACCACAGACACACATCACACACAAACACACCTCACAGATACACACCTCACAGACACATACCACACTCCATATACACACACACCTCACACACACAGACACCCTACAGAAGCGTACACCACACATACCACAGTCCATACACAGACACACACCTCACACACACATCACAGACACACACCCTACAGAAGCGTACACTACACATACCACACTCCATACACACATACCCCTCACACACACACACACACACACACACACACACACACACACACTCCTATAGATTCAAGAAAGCATCCACGGGATCCCCCTCTGCCAACATGGAATGTTCTGGAATGACACCACAGCAGCCTTCATTGGGTGGCTTCTCATTCTATTAGAACAAAGGCTGGAGGGAGGTTTGCAGTGTGGACTGAGATACAGAAACTGATGCCACAATCACAGTTTTGAGAGGAAAAAAAATGTTATTCTGGCGTTTATTTCTTTTTCCAAAGCAGTGTCCAAGAGCCCACGCAAGACAGGGTGGATGGAGCCATGTGGGAGACGGAAGGCGTCGGGGAGGAGGAAGCCTGCACTGCTGAGTGGACACCGAAGCCAAAGTTCCCGGGTTTAAAAAAGAAATCTCAACAGGACACCTCAAGGCAGTTTCTGTGGGATCACAGCAAGGTCTCCGCCCTCTTTCCCCAAGCAATGCCCAACCACACATTCGGGGCATCCCCAGGACCCAGCACACATGGGGGGGTCATCCCCAGAACTGATACATGCGTGGGGGGCATCCCCAGCACGGGGCACACATGGGGGGCATCCCCGGAACCCGATACACACGCGGGGGGGCATCCCAAGTACCCGACACACGCGGGGGGGGGCATCCGCAGCACCTGACACACGCGGGGGGCATGCCCAGCACGGGGCACACGCGGGGGGGCATCCCCAGCACCTGACACACGCAGGGGGGGCATCCGCAGCACCTGACACACGCGGGGGGGGGGCATCCCCAGCACCTGACACACGCGGGGGGCATCCCCAGCACCTGACACATGCAGGGGAGCATCCCCAGCACCTGACACACACGCAGGGGGCATCCCCAGCACCTGACACACGCAGGGGGCATCCCCAGCACCTGACACACACGGGGGGGCGTCCCCAGTACCTGACACACGCGGGGGGGCATTCCCAGTACCTGACACATGCAGGGGGCATCCCCAGCACTTGCACGGCTGGGTGAGAACCGTCTGCAGCCAGGACGTGGCCATGCAGTCTTAGCTGCTCAGGACACGCAGGGACCACACTGCTGCCGCTCACCTTCAGGGTGCAGCCCAGGTGCTCCCCCATGTCTCACCAACCATCCCGTGTTGAAAGTGTGCTAACCACTGTGCTAGGATATTCCACCCTTTTCCCTGGCGAAAATATACCTGTACACTGAGTCATCGAAATGAAATGATATCCAGAAAAATTTGTAAGAGAATCGGAGTCCAACAGAAGAGGCGAAATGCATTCACGGGGAAAGAAAGGCTCTGAAGGGCCTCGTGGGTGCCGTCACCTTGCTATCACTTTGGTGGCGTCCGGGGGAGGCCAAGCCGCCCACTCACCCCACCAGCGATGCATCAAAGGCCTCACACCCCCCAAGGCAACGGCCAAAGACCAGGAAACACCCCAGGCTTCCATTCTCCTTTCACCCCAGGCTGCCGGCTTCCTCGGCTTTAAAGATGTCTGCAAAGCCCGCTGACACCACACCATCAAGAAAACGCCATTTCCCACCACCGGGCTCTCTGGGATGAGCAGGTCATGCTCCCAGGCTCTCTAGTTCAGGCTCGTAGCGAGACACAGGTGCTGTGGGAAGGGGCCCTTCGGCCCCCACTGTCCATGAACCCGCAGCCCTTGGAGAGTAGCTGGGGATGGGGAGGATGATGGCCGGGATGGTGAGGAAGACTGCGCGGGCAGGGAGGGTGACCTAGGGGGACGAGGAGGATGACCGTGGGGGATGGGGAGGATGACCGTGGGGGATGGGGAGGATGACCGCTGGGGATGGGGAGGATGACGGCCGGGATGGGGAGGAAGACTGCAGGGATGGGGAGGATGACCGCGGGGGACGGGGAGGATGACCACGGGGGATGAGGAGGATGTAACCGAGGTGCACCCGTCTGGACACCAGGCCCCCTG